>OVAX01000086.1:0-139384 GCA_900406405.1 Lepidium africanum | reverse complement strand
AAGCTCCTGCTCCTTAACTTCTTGATCCAACGTGAGCTTGCTGTCCATGATCACATCAGAGTTTATCGGTTAACCGTGCTTTAAGGCGGTAGCTTGTTTCTTTCTGTTTTTCCAGCCTAGTCACCAGAAGGTGTTATGAGGGTTAAAGAATAATAGACTATATAAGAGTACGATTAATAGACATAAACACCATTAATGAATTTTATTTTTTTGAAAAAATCAAAGGGCAAATTTTGTAATATCCGATTAATATATGGTTTTTTTTTGTCTAACCATTCGAAAATCCGATTAGAATTCGGATGATCCACTTATTGAATCAGGTAAAAATATAAACAGACAAAATTGCCCTTAATGAAATAGAACTAGGACTAACAAATCAAGGGATAATCGATATCATATTTACGAAAAAGAAAGGTTATTTTTGCGAAAAAATGTCCAAATGAACTCTGATAAATAGAGTAGATATAACAAAATAAAACAGGAGTCATACGAACGTTTGAATTCTAAGACAAAACAAAGCATAACCAACTTAGAATAGAAACTGTTAGAAAAGCAATTACTACTTTATGAATAAGTAAATAGCATCAAAATCCTATTCAGGTCTCTACTTTACCAAAATATATCAATTTTTCTATCTCCAAGTACATGTCTATAAAGACTGTAGAGAAACCAATTAGTATGATACGTCAGTATATAGAAATATTGTACTTAAGGAGTTGGTTTTTCTTTTGTGTGTGTGGATATGTATATATGTATATATAGAGGATTTTGTAACCAAGAAGAAGTGAGATCAAGCCTTGGTTCTAGAGAAATTTGGGAGAAGATCAAGGCAGTGAATAAAGTGAAGGTCGTGCACAAGAGGATTTCCGGTTCTTCTAGGTGGAGACCCTGCGTACCACATTGATTCTATTGATCCATCGTCTATCGGCTCAACCTATACCACAAAAACCCATTATAAAAAAAAAAAAAAAACCTATACCACATTAAATATGTATTAGTTTTTTTTTGTTTTTTTGTCAACATTTTGGATCGACAAAGTCCGATCCATAGCCTAAACTCCATCCCTAAAATCTCTTTTTTAAACTACCATAATGCAGCGGGTAAGAATCAAACCTGGTACTAAATCATTAGCTGGATCATCCTAACTACCAGACTAAGAGCAATTCGGCCATTAAACATGTATTAGTTATCTTTCAAGATTCATGCATGCAAGTTTGGGAATATTTACAAATTTTTAGCGTCCTTTTATCATTTTCACGTCAATTAATAACTAAATTAGAAACTTTATTACATGTCTACAAAACAATTGACTTCCAAACTTCGTTTATATTTAGTATTTTCTGTTTATATCATGTAAAAATCTACACTGCAATTTTAAATGATATTTGAAATGGGGGAGATATCTATAATTTTTCTAGAAAAATGATAAATACAATAATAAAACAAATAGGACCTTGTCGATAATGCTGAAAACGCTGCTTCCTCCCTCCGAACTTTGTTGGCTGGGTCAGGACACAAACATGTATGAGCCATCATTCATTCATGACGAATTTTAAAAAAACACGTACAGAAAATAGTGGAAGATTGATATTGACATATACGACATTATCAGTTTTTCTAAATATATAGATTTCTTATTAAAAAAAAAAACCCGTTAGACGCAATTGTTCTTACAGTTTTTTTATCCAAAAAAAAAATGTAAACAGAAATGACATATTTAGGTAATAGTATATACGCGGAGTGTAGGGAACATGAGAGAGGTTTGAGGAAGTCAGGAAGAGAAGGACACACACGGCGTGGCTTAGGACAAAGAGGCTGCTGCATTTCTGAATTATGTTGCATTTTTTCTGTATATTCTATCCGATCCATAGATAACAGCTATATTGTTAGCAGGACCTAAGAAGTAACTAATTAGTATAATACACGTACAAAAGCGATCAAACTACAATGTTAGCTCTAAAGAGAAAACGAAAGGATTTTGTAGTATACAGTGACGCCAAATTTGGTAATTCTAGACAAAACATTTTTAAGAAATCGTGAGTAATATTTACATGTGTGCAGTTTATGTTAATCCTTTATTTCTTGGTAAAGAGTGAAAGTAGGTTTCGTTTCTTGACTACTACTACTCCTCGTTTTTTATTGCGAATTCCCATAATGAAATTGCTAATTCACACATGTAAAAGTTAGAATGGCCGAAAACCACCTGAACTTTTTTTCTCGTGTCGTGTCATACATAAACTCGAGAGTTCGATTTAGATATCAATTTTGTGTCTAAAAATTCACATACCATACATAAACTACCTAATTTTGGGCCAAAACTTATACTAACCGTTATCTCGGTTAGTCAACATTTATTCAAATATCATACATAAACTACTTAATTTTAAGCCCACTAGTTCTAAGATTTATGTAACTACAGTTACTAGGTAATACATGTATAATGCACATGATAAAGTTATTTGTAAGATTATTTATAAATTAAAAGGTTATATTATTTTATTCAAAACCAAAATATTAGATATGTGAATATTTTGTTTTTAGGTTTATGTAATTATGGTTTTTAAAATTAATATTTAAATCGAACCAAAACTGACTGGATCCAAACCATCAAAAATAATTTTTTTTTATGTTACTTTATATGGGTAAAAGTGTATTTTATCCAAAATATTTTAAATCGATTGGTTTATATCTGAAAGTGAACTAAATGTACTGTATTAATTGAATATCGAGATCTATTTTGTAATGATATATATATATATATATCTATATATATATATATACATACAATAATTGGATAGACAAACTCTATACATAACTCTATCTAAAAACATGACGGTACCTAGGGTTTTGGGCAATGAGATTGGCGATCGTGATGCAACGATGATGGAAGTCAAGGAGAGGGGCAATCTAATAACATGTTTTTGCCACTCACTGTGTTATCAAATCCTTATAGTATATAAGATATCAAATCCTTAAGTGTGTTGCTAGCACTAAGGGTATTCTTAGGCTTAAGTAGTTATCAGTATCACAAAACAGAGCATGAATTTAATAACAGAGTAGTGAATGAGCAATAGTAGAAGTCGGAGATAAAAGGAACAAGGTGAACAAGCAACGAGGTGATAAAGGGGTCATGAGGAGCTGGGTTCATCAATCTGAGCAGATCTAAGGACTAGTCACTTATCCAACAACCTACTGAGCAGAACTATAAGCTAAAGATAACATAAATAAACAATCAGGTTCATTTTCATGAACACTAACCTCTCCTTTGCCACATTTAAAGCCACTTTCGTGGTGGTTATGGTAAAGAAGACATTAAGAACTATCAATTTAGCTTAACCTACTTCCTAAACATCTAATCTCATAGGTAAAAGAAGCATATTCCAAATCTAGGTTCTATCTAGCATAAACACAAACACCTTGTAAGCATAAATGCAATAAGATCAGATTTCACATGGCTAGAATAAAATAGGCATGAAGAACACCTAGAATGGAGAGATTTAACATGAATGAGCTTGGATAAGCAATAAAATCCCTAGATCTACCAAGATCTAGCCCATTTCCTCAATTCTCCTAAGATTAATACTCAATATTCATAAAGATAAACTCAAACCCAGAAATTAAAATAAATAGTATAACTAGAAATAGCAAAGGAAAATAAACAAACTTTATTAAATGAACTAAAACTGAAACTCAATCAATCATTCAAGATTCAAGCATGAAACAATGAACAAAAGAGAGAAAACAACACTTTGAATCTCTATTTCTGGAAATAAAAAAGTGGATGGTGTTTTTGGGGGCTAAAAGGCTATTTATACTCCAACAGTCAAAATGAAGAAAAAGTCAACAAAATAGAGTTCTGAAGGGCCAACTCGCACCAGATGGCAAGTTAGGTAGGCGAGTAGTCTTGATTCCATCTTCTAAACGTCACTCGCCTCATTTCTGGAGAGTCAGGCAGGCGAGTCATGTTTCTCCATTTTGAAAACTGGTCCACTCGCTGCTTACATCGAGCTACAGGTCTGAGTCGCCTCGAAAGTGTTTCTGAGAGTGTTCACTCGCCTTGAGATGGCGAGTTGATGAGGCGAGCTTGCCATATTTGCGTTTATTGTTGCTCCAAAGTACGTAAAATGACTCCAATGAGGTATGCATGCAATGTAACTGCAAAGTATACAACATGAACCTAAACGGGACTCTAGAATGATGAGAATGCTATGAAAATGGATGCCATGTATGCTAAATGATACTTCTAAATGGGCTAAAATGCAGACATATCAACTCCCCCAAACTTAGTCCTTGCTTGCCCTCAAGCAAGTGCATCAAATAAGTAAGGAAGAGAGGTTGCAATGCTGGGAACTCAAAGCTAAACCTGCTTGTTAGAGTGCTACAATCAATGTCCTTGAAATCAGTTCTAGAGTGCAAAACAATCAGTCTTACTCAAAAACTTTAGCCATGATGATCACAAACCTGAATAAATCCAGTTTCAACTACTCGTGCAATCAAATCTGCTCACCCTTTTAACATTCAATTAAAATCAGAACCATGAATCAAGTCTAAACATCACTAGAGAGTTTGTTTGGCCATGAGTAAGGTCTAAGAGATTATAATGATCTCTTCATGTAACTTCTCAATCAATGCACAAGGGATCACTCATAAAATGGACTGAGCTTTAGCATAATGCTAAAGGTGGGAACCAACAGGCGCATACAAAACCATGAATCTATCTACCCAATACACCCATCAACGATCTCATCCTAGTCTTTCTAACCCCGAGTATGATCCTATTCTACCCATAAGTACATAAGGCTTTCTTCTTTTTGCTCAAACAATCATTAACTCTTACTTGTCCAATTCTATTCTAAGGAGAGGGGTTTCTATACTTCTAGTAGCAGTTTTGGGACTTATGTACTTACAGCTCCTTGGTTCTCTTCTTTTTACTCATAAGACAATCTAGACCTTTTTAGTCTACTTTCCCTTTTCTTGCTTAGAACCCTTTATCAATTGCTTCCCAAAACCTTTACTAGAGCTTACATACTTATACATTCAGCCCCTTACTCTCCTTGACTCTTTCACTTTGACCTTTCTCCTTTCCCCTTTGTTCCTTTTCATCAATTCCTTGCTTAGACACAAGCAATCCCATATCCGACAGAAGTAAAAGTCACCCACCTAATCCTAGTTTGGTCCAAAAATTGTGGACCAGAAACTACATAGAAACATGGTTTTGTCGGCTCTCACCTAACACCTTATACAAAGCCAAACAAGAAATAGGCCTCACAATCACACACAACTAATGCTTGGTTTGAAATAAGGTTAGATGCAGCAAGGTGGGGATCTACTCGGACTAACAAGGAAGCAGTGTGAAGGAAAAGATAGTCTGAATATTCTAAGTAATCCACAAACTCAAAGTGATGCAAAGACTAGATAATTATCATTCCGATTAGGTTATCACTTGGCAAGGGTGAGCATCAATTCTCAGGATTTTCAATTAAAACATGAGATGCAGTCAGGCAATTCTAAACATGGATTAGTTTTCGTTTTCAGAGCATGAATGAGTGCATCAAACAACTAAAAACAAGGGCATTGAGTATAGCAAGTCTAAAAGCAAGTTAATGGCAGCAAAGTTCTAATTCCCAATGCAATACTAGAATCAATCCTAAATAAATGCAACTACATGAACACACTGTTTTTGTGGAATGCTTTTTCGAAATTTTTCAAATTTGTTGGTTTTTCTATGCCATAAGTGGAATGCTATGCAATGGAATATGCTGAAATGAAAAATCTTAATGTTACACTAAGTATGCGATGCATGGAAAACAAACTAAGAATCACAAAAGCATAGTTAATATCCTCTAGAACCCTCCTTCAAACTTAAATCACACAGTCCCTGTGTGTATAAAATCTTGAAGGGGAATTCCAGACCAGCAGTAAAATATCAGATGCAATTGTGAAAGGAGTTGTGGTATCTGGGCAGCTTCACTCGCTGTGGTAGGCGAGTGTGATGAGCGAGTCAGTTCCGGGGCTATCCTGAATTTCACACTCGGCCACTTCACAACGAGTTGAGTTGGCGAGTTACACTTTGTCCTGACCAGAAATGCTCCACTCAGCCTTATTACTCGTGGGTGCTCCCTCGTACAACCTAATCACAAAATGACACAAAGAAAAACGAAACAAAGCAGCAAGTAATATATACAAGGATACCATGGGACTGCCTCCCAAGTGCGCTTGTTTTAAGTTATTGAGCTTAACTTTGCTCCCTTATCAGGGTCAGAAAGGCTCATCGAGAAGAGCTAATGTCTTCTCGGGAATGTTCTCATCAGCCAAGTAAGGCTTCACCCTCTGCCCGTTTACTGTGAACTGTTCTCCATTCTTATTGATCAAAGTCATTTCACCATATGGCATAACTTCTTGTACTTGGAATGGATTAGACCACCGACACATGAGCTTTCCTGGAAACAACTTGAGCCTTGAATTGTAGGGAAGAACTTGATCACCAACTGATATCTTCTTTTGTGCTATCTTTTTGTCATACAATGCCTTAGTTCTCTCCTTGTAAATCTTAGAGCTCTCATAAGCATCAAGCCTTATCTCTTCAAGTTCATGCAAGCCAATGAGCCTTCTCTCTTGAGCTGTCTTCCAATCGAAGTTCGGGAACTTTGTCGCCTATATTACCTTGTACTCAATGTTAACCGAAAGGTGACATGCTTTACCATACATCAGCTAAAATGGTGTCCTTCCTATAGGCGTTTTATGAGCTGTTCGATATTCCCACAATGCATCATCAAGTCTTGCTGCCTAATCTTTTTTGGATGCATTAACAACTCATATGAATATGGCCTTAATTTGCTTGTTAGAGACTTCCACTTGACCACTTATTTGGGGATGATAAGGAGTTGCAACCTTGTGTCTCACTCCATACTTCTACAATAAGCTCTCAAAAGCCTTGTTTATGAAGTGAGAACCTCCATCACTGATCACCACCCTGGGAACTCCAAATCTTGGGAAAATGATAGTTTTGAAGAGCTTGATTACCACCTTGGCGTCATTTGTAGGACAAGCCACAACCTTAATCCACTTCGAAACATAGTCAACAACCACCAATATATAAGCATTGCCTCCTGAAGGTGGGTTGAATGGACCCATGAAATCAATTCCCCAACAGTCAAATATCTCAATGTGCAAGATCGGATTCTGAGGTATCTCATTGCGTTTGTTGATGTTTCATGCTCGTTGACACGGATCACACTTCGAAATGTAGGCTTGAGCATCCTTGAACATCGTTGGCCACCACAACCCTGCTTGTAAAACCTTATGTACTGTCTTAAATGTTGTGAAATGAGCCCCATATGCTGAACCATGACAGTGTTCTAAGACCCCATGAACTTCATCTTCAGCTATGCATCTCCTAAACAACCCATCAGACCCTCTCTTGTATAAATAAGGCTCATCCCAAAAATAGTTGTTCACATCTCTGAAGAACTTCTTTCTCTGATATTTATCCATACTTTTGGGTATCTCTTTGACCACTAAGTAGTTCACCAAGTCTGCATACCAAGACAATGAGAACTGGTGAGCTTAGTCTGATTTTGGACAGCCAGAGCACTGCACTCGCCACTGTGACTCGCAGGCAGGTAGGCGAGTGAGCTACAACTCGCTGTCTAGGCAAGTGGTGATAGCGAGCTCACCTATTCCCTGCGTTTTCTGCTATTCTGATGACCATAAGCTATTCTTCTAGCATTGAATCATTTATAGGAATCGGGTCATTCACGATCATTCTGGATAAATGGTTTGCAACTCCATTTTTGACCCCTGGTTTATCAACAACTTCCATATCGAATTATTGTAACAGCAGAAGCCATCTAAAGAGTCTAGGCTTGGCATCTTTCTTCTTCATGAGGTATTTCAAAGCTGCATGATCTGTATGGACAATCACTTTTGAACCAATCAAGTAATACCTGAACTTTTCAAAAGCAAAGACTACTTCTAGTAACTACTTCTCTGTTGCTGTATACTTGGTCTGTGCATCATCTAGTATCCGACTTGTATAATAAATCACATTCAGTTTCTTATTCTTCTGCTGACCCAGAACATCTCCTACAGTGTAGTCGCTAGCATCGCATATGATCTCAAAAGGTAGAGTCTAATCTAGAGTTTAGACAAAGGAGCTAGCACCAATGCGTCCTTGATCTTCCTGAATGCCTCTAGACACTCAGTGTCGAACAAGAACTCTACCTACTTGCATAGTAGGTGTGTGAGTGGTCTAACTATCTTGGAAAAATCTTTGATAAACCTCCTGTAAAAAAGTATGTCCCAAGAAGCTCCAAACATCCTTAATAGTTTTAGGAGGTTGCAAGTGAATCATCACATCGATTTTTGCCTTATCAACCTCTATACCCTTAGCTGAAACCTTATGTCTCAAGACTATTCTTTCCTCAACCATGAAATGACACTTCTCCCAATTCAGCACCAAGTTAGTCTCAATGCACCTACTAAGGACCCTGCACAAATTCGACAAACAGGAGGAGAAAGAAGAGCCATACACGAAGAAATAATCCATGAATACCTCAACCGTCTCTTCGATCAAATCTAAAAAGATAGATGTCATACAACGCTGCAATCCAAAAGAATCCGTCTATAAGCAAATGTGCCATATGGGCAAGTGAAGATAGTATTTTTCTGATCATCCGGATGTATAGGAATCTAAAAGAATCCGCTATATTCGTCAAGGAAACAGTTGTACCTGTGGTTGGACAACCGTTCTACCATCTGATCAATAAAAGGCAATGGGAAGGGTCTTTCCTAGTAGAAGAATTGAGTCTCCTATAGTCTATACACATCCTATGGCCCATTATCATTGTAGCCGGTATAAGTTCATTCCTATCATTCCTAACCACAGTTATACCACCTTTCTTAGGAACACAATGCATAGGAGAAACCCACTTACTATCAGAAATAGGATAAATCACATCAGCATCCAACAACTTAAGAATCTCCTTTTTCACTACTTCTTTCAGATTTGGATTCAATCTCCTTTGGGGCTCTATGCTAGAATGAGACTCATCGTCAAGATGTATCCTATGTGTGCAGAAGCTAGGCTAGATTCCTCTAATGTCACTAAGAGTATATCCTATAGCCTTCCTAAAATGCTTAAGTGTAGTCAATAACATTTTAAGCTGTTCATCATCTAATGCATCATTCACAATCACTAGATAAGTTTCATTAGGATCTAAAGCGTACCTAGCCCAGCGGCAAGTGGTTTCAATTCAACTTTTGGTGCTTTCAGTTCGGACCAGTCATCATTGTTGCAAGAAAGGGAGAATTCAACCGAGTGCACAGCGAGCTGTTGTTGCGAGTGGGAAGGGACGAGTGCCAAGTCTCGGTATTCTGAAGTGGGGACTCCCTTAATCAATGCCTTGATCTCTGGATGTGCTTCTACCAACTCTTCTATCACAATTGAACTCTTCACTGGTTTGTGAGAATCTAAAACTTGTTGTAGACCTCAGCTTTTACTCTCAAATACCCATCACTAGCTGGTTTTGTTAAAGCTACTTGTAACTAATCCTCAGCTGATAACTCTTCCAACATTTCATCCGCTAAAGCATCCATCTCTTGAATTTCTATAGCAAGCTTCTTCATAACATCATTGATGCTGAATGTCATTTTAAGATCTTTTCCCAAATTCAACTCAATTTCTCCCTTGGGAACATTAATTACTACACCAGCTGTAGCTAAAAATGGTCTTCCAAAGAGTAAAGGATTCTTTGGCTCTTCATCCATCTCCAAGACAATGAAATCAGTTGGTATATCAACATTTCCAACTCGAACTGGCAGATATTCTAGTATTCCATGAGGGATTCTTACCGACCTATTTGCTAGAACCAACAAAATCTTTCAAGGTTTATAGTTTTTGAATCCCAACCTCTTTGCTACTGGCAGTGGCATTAGACTAATCAAAGCTCCAAGATCACATAGACAACTGCCAAAAGATAATGGACCAAGTGCACAAGGGATTGTGAATGTTCCTGGATCAGCTTTCTTCTTAGGCACAACTTTACTCTGTATGATGGCATTGATCTCATATGTAAGAACTATCATTTCTTCAACATCCTTGGTTTTCTCCCTAACTGTATCCTTTAAGAATTTCTAATAAGGGGGCATCATCATGAAGGCATCTAAAATGGGGATTTTAAGCTCAACATCTTGGACTTGCTTATTGAATAAGGCCTTATTTTTAGCAGCAACATCCATTTTGAACCTTTGTGGGAATGGCAGTTTAGGCTTAGCAGGTGGAAGCACAAAAGAATTGCTTATTTCAGAATTCTGGACGTCTAAAGGTGCAACTCGCTATGTAGGTGAGTGGAGCAGGAGAGTGGCTGGTTAGAAGTGTCTTGAGGTGAAGATTGTGACAGCGAGTGGAGTTTCTGGAGATGAATTTTTGGCTGTTTCCTGGTTTAAACCATCCTCCCCCTCTTGAATAATGCTGTCCTCAGTACCACTAGCATCCGCAGTACGAATAATCAGCACCCAACCACTTCTCAATGTGATATCTTTGGCTTGATGCTGCTGTGAGCATTGGAGACCGTTCCCTGTATGTTTGGTGAATGAGGAAGAAGCTTGCTGATTCTCAACGCATAGAAGCCGAGCATTCATTGCTTCAAGTTTGGTGTTCAGATCATTGTGGGAGACATCAATCTGTGTATTAACCTTGCTGAATCTATGTGCCAATTCTGCAACTGTGTTCTTCTGACCCTGAAGTATCTCTTCTAGCAGCTTGTAGACATCCATATTAGGTGGAAGAAGGGGAGGATGAATATAAGTGGAGATGGCAGGTGGTTTATGGTTGTTATACTGCTTGTAGCTACCTCCCTGCTTCTATATAAAATAAGCCTCCTCAAATAAATCGTTCTCTGCATCCTCAAACTGTTATTCCTTCAGAAACCATGTGGACGTGCTTGGTCTTGGCTTTCAGCAACTTATCCAATTTATCATTTAGCAACTGAAAATGTTTTTTACATGGCGAGCTCAATGTATCCTCATCCTTGGCTAAACGATTATCCTCAGGTTCATATTGTCCATCAGCCTGTGCAAGATTCTCAACAAGTTCCCAACCATCATTAACATCTTTATTCAGAAAATTACCATTACTTGCAGTATTGAGGAATAGGCGGTATTTGTGAAGTATGCCATGGTGGAAGGTGCTAAGTAACGTTTGAGTGTCATAACCATGATGTGGGCATTTTGTCAGGTAAGTCTTGAATCATTCCCAAATGTTACAGAATGTTTCTGTGGGAGATTGCACAAAACCAGAGATAGCACTACAAAGCTTTACAGTATGAGAAGTGGAGAAAATTTTTCCAAGAAAGGCTGCCTTACATCCATCCCAAGTGGTGATTGTTTCTTGTGGCAAATGCTTCTCCCATGATTGAGCTTTATCAAGGAGTGAGAAAGGGAATGACCGGAGTTTGAATGCATCCTCACTAACTCTATTGATTCGTGTCAGCCCACAGAGGCGTTCGAACTCATTAAGATGATCCAAAGGATCCTCATCTGGTAACCCACGGAATTGGTGGTTCTAGACCATGGAGATCATACTGCGCTTAATCTCGAAGTTATTGTTTATGACCTCAGGTGGTATGATTCAATGGCACTGAATGTGGATACTAGGGACATCACTGGCTCCAATAATTCATATGGAGGGAGCATCCGGGGTGCCGTCTAGTAACTCTTCTGGTGTGGTGTCATCCATTGTACCTAAACGAAACACAACTCCTGTAACTGTGCTTTAATAACCCAAGACTGCAACCCAAAAACTAAACTCGGACCAGGAGGGCGAGTAGAGTGGGGGAGTGGACTGAAGCTAGAAAGCTGAAGGTTCAACTCGCAGCTGATGTAGCGAGTGGGTCAGGCGAGTGAAGTTGTACTCGCTGTGCAGGGGAGTGGTCACAACGAGGGTACCTGACACGCACCAAAAATAGAAAAAACAAGTAACCAGCGTAACAAGACTTGGTCTTAGAAAGCGTAAGACCCAGAATGTAGCAAACAAAACACTTTATTTGGCAACAACGCCAATTTGATAACATGTTTTTGCCACCCACTGTGTTATCAAATCCTTATAGTATATAAGGTATCGAACTAAAAGTGTGTTGCTAGTACTAAGGGTATTTTTAGGCTTAACTAATCCAAGTGTAATCTAATTTCAGTAGTTATCAATATCATAAAATAGAGCATGAATTTAAAAATAGAGCAGTGAATGGAAAACAGAGCAATAATAGAAGTTGGAGATAAAGTAAACAAGGTGAATAAGCAACGAGGTGATAAAGGGGTCATGAGGAGCTGGGTTCATCAATCTGAGCATATCTAAGGACTAGTCACTTATCTAACAACCTAGTGAGCAGAACTCTAAGCTAAAGATAACATAAACAATCAGGTTCATTCTCATGAAGACTAACCTCTCCTTTGCTACATCCAAAGCCACTCTCGTGGTGGTTATGGTAAAGAAAGCATTAAGAACTATCAATCTAGCTTAATCTACTTCCTAAAAAACTAATCTCTTAGGTAAAAGAAGCATATTCCAAATCTAGGTTCTATCTAGCATAAACACGAACACCTTGTGAGCATAAATGCAATAAGATCAGATTTCACATGGCCATAATGAAATAGGCATGAAGAACACCTAGAATGGAGAGATTTAACACGAGTGAGCTTGGATAAGTAATAAAATCCCTAGATTTACCAAGATCTAGCCCATCTCCTCAATTCCCCTAAGATTACTACTCAATATTCATAAAGATAAACTCAAACCCAGAAATTAAATAAATAACATAACTAGAAAGAGCAAAGGAAAATAAACAAACTTTATTAAATGAAGTAAAACTGAAACTCAATCAATCATTCAAGATTCAAGCATGAGACAATGAACAAAAGAGAGAAAACAACACTTTGAATCTCAATTTCTAGAAATAAAAACGTGGATGGTGTTTCTGGGGGCTAAAAGGCAATTTATAATCCAAAAGGCCCAACCCTAGAAAAGTCAACGCAGAGAAAAAGTCAACAAAATAAAGTTCTGAAGGGCCAACTCGCACCAGATGGTGAGTTTGGTAGGCGAGTGGTCTTGATTCCATCTTCTAAACGTCACTCGCCTCAGTTCTGGAGAATCAGGCAGGCGAGTCATGTGTCTCCATTTTGAAAACTGGTCCACTCGCTGCTTACATCGAGCTACAGGTCCGAGTCGCCTCGAAAGTGTTCCTGAGAGTGTTCACTCGCCTTGAGATGGCGAGTTGAGGAGGTGAGCTTGCCATATTCACGTCCATTGCTGCTCCAAAGTACCTAAAATGACTCCAATGTGGTATGCATGCAATGTAACTGCAAAGTATGCAACATGAACCTACAAGGGACTCTAAAATGATGAGAATGCTATGAATATGGATGTAATGTATGCTAAATGATACTTCTAAATGGGCTAAAATGCAGACATATCACAATCCACCAGGGGATCCGCTGGACGTTTCGAGGTCATAGGCGGCGAAAGTCGTTGACTTGAACATCGAGTTTTCGACTTGTTCTGGATCTTGCCTATGTATGGATTTCGTGGCTTCCAGGTTACAAGTCACATACCCTAATAGAGAAGGTGATGAAGTTGTGGTGACAATTCATCAGGAAGTATTGGATAAAGTGAATTTGAAGTGGCAGAATTATATGGTGGTTAAGGTATTGGGTCGTAGTGTAAACGTGGTGGCGCTCTATAAAAAGTTTCATGAGTTATGGAACCCAATATGTTCTTTATTGGTTGTTGATCTTCCCAAAAAATATTTTCTGGTTAAATTCACATGAAGAGTTTCTCTCTGCCCTAACTGGTGGTCTGTGGAAGGTTTTCGATAGCTATTTTATTGGTGAAGGCGTGCGACACAAGCTTTGATCCGTCACATAGCGTGATTACCACGACTCCGATTTGGGCTAGAATTGCTTAACTTCCTATGAGTATGTATGATGGAAGTGTTCTTTTGGGAATTGTGAGTGGACTAGGAAAACCATTGCGGGTGGATCATACTACCTCCAATGCTTTACGAGCTAGATTTGCTCGGATATGCATTAAAGTGAATCTTCGAAAGCTGTTGAATGGCTCAATTCAAGTGAATGGTCACAGATATTATGTTTCATACGAAGGTTTACTGAAGATTTGTTTGGGGTGTGGTATCTACGGTCATTTGTGTCCACGGGCTGAGAAAGCGGTGACGCCGGTTAGAGAAAGTCCTCAACAAGTGCGTGTGCAGTAGGAGACACAACCTTTGCCATCTGATGGCTTTACTCCTGCCCGGAGAAATGGGAGACGCTAGGGTGAACCATCAAAGAGTATTGTGGGCTTAGGAGGAAGATCGCGTGGCAATGATACACGAGTACTCAAAAATATCTCTGGTCAACATAATCAAACTCGGGTTAGTAAAACTAATAGTTTCACTAGTTTGGCATTGAGTGAGAACTCGGAAGGAAGGATGGTAACTCAAGTAGAGGAGATTGATAAAGAGAATGTGTTGATACTAGAGGTTGATCCGAATGTTCTTAGAAAAGATTCGACTCAGGGGATGGTGTATATGAGTAACAGAACTAATGTATTGGACCAGAGTGAGGTGTCTTCATCGGGGATACAGTCAAGTTTGAAAGCTGGGAAGAGATTTGGTAGTGGCAATTTTCAAGATAATGGTAAATCAAAGAATAAGCAGATTCATGCTCGTCCCACGAGAGGTTTTCTTTTTGGAACTTCTTTGAACGATTTGGCGTTATCTTCCCCTGGAAAACGGTTACGAGTTGAGAGTTTTGAGGCTGGTCATCCTGGCGGAAGTTATGTATTGGAGAATTCAAATTCTTTGTCGGAGGTAGGATAGAACTCGGCCATATGGTAGATTCAGAATGTTGTGGTGGATAAGGTGGGGACTTCTAGTGAGTTGGATGTGGGCAGCATTACTAATATGTCTTTGCTTCCTCCATCTGCTCCTAATAATAATAGGATTGTCTCTAGTCCTGACCTAGTTAAGGTGGTAAATATATCTCCAGATGATACACGGACAAGTGAGCTACGTGATAAAGGTGTGGACTCAATGTTAGCTTGACGATTTCCACTGGGAATTCCCTTGTTCTATATTGCATTTTATATTTATGAATTGTATATTCTGGAATTTTCGGGGGGCAAATAAACCCAACTTTAGACGTTCTATACAATATCTGTTGAAGAATCAATCTACGGATATGCTTGCTATTTTTGAAACATATGCTGGTGGAGAGAATGTAGATCGAATTTGTCGAAGTTTAGGTTTTCCTAGGTCGTACAGAGTTGATGATGTAGATCAGAGTGGTGGAATTTGGTTACTTTGGTGTGAGGAACTAGGCTCTGTCATGGTACTGGATTCAACAGAGCAATTTTTTCATGCTCGTGTGGAGAAGGATGGTGAGCTTCTTCATGTTATTGTGGTATATGCAGCTCCTTTGGTTACTAGACGAAGTGATCTTTGGGATAAGTTTCATGATGTTGTTCTTGCGATACACAAACCTTTGATTGTGGGCGGAGATTTTAACTCAATTGTGAGGCTTGATGAGAGAAGTGGAGGCAATGGCCAATTATCTGGGGATTTTGTTGAATTTGGTCGTTGGATTAATGATTCACTGCTTATTGACATGGGGTATTATCACTTTACTTGAGGAGAGGTAATTCGGAGGCTACTTGTATTGCTAAAAGATTGGATAGGGTGTTGTGCTCGGGGGCAGCAAGGTTAAAATGGCAAGATGCATCGGTCACTCATCTTCCATTTTTAGCTTCTGATCATACCCCTTTTTATGTACAGCTGTGTCTGATTACTTTGAGAAATTCATGGAGAAGGCCTTTCCGATTTGACGTGACATGGCTAACTCATCCGGGTTTCAAAGAGTTACTGAAGTTTTCCTAGGATCAGTCAATCTTGACTCCGAAAGCATTGGGGAAATTACAACAAATACTTAAGAAGTGGAATTGGGAAATTTTCGGAGACATTAAGAGACGAAAGGATAAGCTATTGAAAGATTTGCAGCAAGTTCATGAAGCTCTTGATATTTCGGTGAAAGACCCTTTATTACGAAGAGAAGTAGAGCTTTTATGCACTCTAGATGAGACATTGGAACAAGAGGAAGTGTTGTGGTTTCAAAAGTCTCGAGAGAAGTGGATATGTTTAGGGGAGCGTAATACCTCTTACTTTTACACATCTACTGTAATTCGGAGAAGGAGGAATCGAATTGAGATGCTAAAGCAAAATGATGGAAGTTGGATTGTGGATTATGTAGTTCTTAAGCGTCTTGCTGTTGATTATTTTAAGAGTTTGTATTCACTTGATAATGTTACGGGGATCTCAACAAATTTATCATCAGAAGGTTTTGTGGTGATTTCATAGCCTGATTTGGCATTTTTGGCCTGATCTTTTTTCAGCATTTGAGATTAAATGAGCAGTTAGGTGTATGGAAAAATATAAGGCTCCTGGACCGGATGGGTATCAACCAGTGTTCTATCAGAATTGTTGGGATGTGGTGGGGTCATCGGTAATGAGTTTTGTGTTGGAATTTTTTATGAAGGGAGTGTTACCTAGAGGATCAAATGATGCTTTGGTGGTTCTATTTCCAAAGGTTGACAAACCGGAGTTGATAACACAATTTAGGCCGATTGGCCTTTGTAATGTGTTATTCAAAAGAATAACCAAAACGATGGGGATGTGTTTGAAAATTATTATGCCAAAAATTATTGGACCTGCACAAGCTATCTTTATCCCGAGGAGACTTAGCATTGATAATGTACTTGTTGTGCAGGAAGTTGTACACTCGATGCATCATAAGACCGGTAGGCTAGGCTGGATGCTTCTTAAGCTAAATTTAGAAAAGGTCTATGATCGTGTACAGTGGGATTTTTTGGATGATACTATTCGAGCTTTGAATCTTCCTAAGAGCTGGAGACAATGGATTATGCAAACAGTATGTAATCCGACCATGAAGTTACAATGGAACGGTGAGATGACGAAATTGTTTTCTTTTTCAAGAGGGTTAAGACAGGGAGATCCAATTTCACCATACTTGTTTGTGCTATGCATGGAAAGGTTATGTTATTTAATTGAAAGAGCGGTAGAAGATAAGAGTTGGAAACCGATTTTGTTATCAAGAGATGGTCTGAAACTCTCGCATATTTGTTTTGCGAATGATTTGATTCTATTTACAGAAGCTTCAGTGGATCAAATTCGAGTAATCAAAGGTGTGCTAGACAAGTTTTGTGCAGCCTCGGGTCAAAAGATCAATTTCGAGAAGTCGAAAATCTATTTCTCAATGAATTTTTCTAGTGAATTGGAAGTTGATATTAGTATAGTGAGTGGGATTTCAACCACTAAAGATGTGGGCAAATATGTTGGCATACCGATATTGCAGAAAAGAGTAAATAAGGATATTTTTCGTTCTATCCTTGAACGGGTTTCCTCTAGGTTGGCGGGATGGAAAAGCCATACCCTGAGTCTAGTAGGTAGATTGACTTTGACGAAATCAATCTTATCTTCAATCTCTGTTCATTCGATGAGTATAATTATGCTACCTTCTTTGACTTTAAATGCCTTAGATCTGATTTCTCGCTCTTTTTTATGGGGTGAGTCGAATAATTAGCGGCAGATTCATCTTTTAAGCTGGAATCAAGTTTGTCAAAAGAAATTTGAGGGTGGGTTGGGAATCAGAAAGTCCATGGATATGAATAAAGCTCTTTTGGCGAAATTAAATTGGCAATTGTTACATGATGAAGGAAGTTTATGGTCAAGAATTTTGCGTTCAAATTACAAGATCGGATCGTTACATGACTCCAGCTGAGTACGAGTTTTGAAGAATTCTTCACAAATTTTTTGTACTATCCTTATTGGTTTTAAGGATGTGGTTTTACTGGGTCTTAAGTGCATAATTGGTGACGGCAAATCGGTTCATTTTTGAGAGGATAGTTGGATTCTTGATAAACCTCTCTGTGAAGTAGTTGTTTCCAATTTAAGTGAAGGTAGTGAAGTTACTACGGTTTGTGATCTCTGGTCCTCGGGTGTAGGCTGGAAACAAAATTTGATTGATTCTTATCTACCTGAGAACGTGAGATTAAGATTCGGAGCAATGTTGTAGATGAAGTGACGGGCATAGGTGATCATGTTTCATGGAGCAACTCAGCAGATGGAAAACTCACAGTCAAATCTACTTATGATTTTTTGACGCGAGATATGAGCTTGAGACCGAATATGAGTTCCATGTTTCAGTGTGTTTGGCGAGTAGAGGTACCTGAGCGTATTCGTTTATTCTTGTGGTTTGGTGCGAACCAGGTGGTGTTAACTAATGATGAAAGACTACAAAAACATATGTGTAGTTCGAGTTTATGTCAGATGTGTAAAGGAGGGGAGGAATCGATTCTTTATGTCTTACAAGATTGTCCGGCAATGGAGGGGATTTGGCGAAGAATCATACCACCGGTACATCGAAGGTTTTTCTTCATCATGTCTATTTTGGAATGGATGTATCATAATCTTGGAGAGGATAAGATATATAAGGGATGCTCGTGGGCTGTACGTTTTGCGGTTGCTATTTGGTGGGTGATAGAGTCATGTTCATTCGTGATAAGTCGCTTGAAATTTATTCAGCGAATATTGTTGTGAAAGTAGGATTGCCGAGTATACAAAGAGTGCAGCGGTTAACTCGATCACCTTCGCAAGGTCTTGCTTGTGACGTTTGGAAGTGGGACTCCATTGTCGATGCAATTGTCTTCAACCATATGAGCTATGATCTGCGATTCGAGAGCAACCACCTCATCAACCTCAAACGATTCACCATCGGAACTCTTCAACACAATCTTGTTTGACGACATCTTTGTGGAAATCTAAGAGAGAAGATTTGGGATATTTTGATTTGTGATTGAGGAAATTTGAGAATCAATAGCGAGCTAGTTCTTTAATAATAAGTTGGATATTCCTTATGTATTTGGGAATTACCTTTCCATATCACTTTAAAATTATTAATTTTCCTTTTTCTTTTTATTAAAACTAATCTACAATTCCATATTTTCTGTTATGATTTTTCATTTTTTAGTATTTATTTTTTGTCAATCTTCTAATTTTTAAACACAAACACTATTTCCCTTTTTCTCGAATTTCTTTTTGTTAATCTAAACCTAATCAATTATTTCTATCTACTATTTCAATTGTAGATTTTTTAAACATTCCTTTAATTATTTTTGGTTTGTCTAAAAAGAATAAGCTTCATGGACACATCAAAATAGAATAAAGGAGCCTATATACAACATCCCTATCACTATGCTACAACCACCGGTGATGAGGGCCTCGGAGGAGCGTTCCTCAGATATGGACTTGAGGGAAGACCTTGGTGAGTCGATTCTCTCAAGAACTAGATTGGGCGGAAGTGGACGAATGAGTACCACAAAGGAGGGTGATGATTCCTTTGATAAACTCGGTCCGATCAAGCTTGGAATCCTTACAAGACCTGATCTTAACTCTCTTTCTTGAATCCTCAAAGAGAAGAAGTCGGCAAAGCCTCAAGACACATACTTGAAAAGAAACGTATATTCACTATCAACTCTATCGAAAACAAAAGAAATGCTTGAGCTTATATAGGCTCGAGTCTACAACGATCATAAGATTAAAACAAGAAAGAAATATCAGAAATTTAAGTCTCCAACGGACAAGTGATGAGGGCCATCGATCTTGGAGCCGTTGGAGAAGATTTGATGATCGGCCGGATATGGAAAGTCTTCAAATGGGAGGATTCGCCTAATTCTGTGGATACTGGAGCATGGTGAGACTTCCCTGGATGATTCTTAGCGGTTTAGAGAATCTCCAGGTCGTCACACATAAGTCTGAAGTCCCTTCAAGCAAGTTGATCCCGAACTTTCCTTAAACAGCTTCGAATTGGATCTTCTTGTTGGGCATGTATCTGGAGGATCCGATGGTGAATTGATGCGTTCTTGGGCTTTTTGGAACCATGAAAAGCCCAAGAATAACCTCCAAGTGGTTTGAAGTGAAGGTCGTACCTGGGTTGGGCTGTGTAGCTTAATCTTTGGCCTTGTCGTGCAGTTGGGTTCATTGCAGATCCACCAACTTGTAAAACCCATATCTTTTAGTTCATAGCTTCTTTTGGTCTGATTCCACTTCGAGAAGATAGATAAATGAGTCAAGAATCCATGTAATATTGACTCGTAACTTGGTTTTTCCTGGATCGTCTGGAAAGCCTCGAAGAGTGATCGCCTGTAGTGATTGGAGTCCAAAATTGGCAAGTGCAGCCTTGGTTGTGTCTTCGTGGACCAGGGCTGAGATGTGGTTACTGTAAGCTCTTCAAGTTCATTTAGATTGTTTGTGATTTTCATGTTAGGGTCGGCCAAGTCTTGTTGGTTAGATTGCTTCTCGTCTCAACTTTCTTGGATTATATCATCTTCGAGTAGATCTTTGCGGTCGAGGAACCTATCAACCGGAGTCCCTAAAAATATATATATTTGAGGGCCATGGAAAAATATATTTTTCTTTGAAGAGGTACAGCTCTAGTTATGAAATTAACAAATATGGATCTTTAAAATTAACAAAAGAAATTTTATGCTTTTTTTAAATTTCTGTTCTTGTCAAAAACTAAAAAGAAAAATGCAAGTGTAATTAGCTTTCTCAATATCACATTCTTACAAATATTCTAAAAAAGTATAATTTTCATGAAATTTTTGTATTGATGTGACAAATAGAAAATAGGAGGCTATGTAGAGGCCCATAGTAAGGGAAGTAGAGAGAAAAGGCCCATTATATATCATCGGATTCAAAGGGAAAAAAAGGAGAGGAAAAATGTGAAGAAGAAAGGAAGCACATGGGAGAAGTGAAGGGAAACGGGAAAAGAAGTGCAGGTCAGGTGCAGGTGGAGGTGGGAGGTGGAGATGTATCTGCACACGTATGTCTCATTTAGACAGCTAACCTTTGCTTATGTCATCTTTTCACGTGTCTCTCTTTCAATCACCCACCTTTTTTGTTTTTTTTTTTTTTAAAGCTCCCAATCTTCTTCTCTTCCCATCGACCATTATCAACACACTTGTCTCTCTTTCATTTCAATCTATCTATCTATCTGCTTCACTTTTTTTCTTGTTTTCTTTATCATTATATGTATTACGGCTCCAACTTATAAGGAATGACTCAGAGAATGGGGGTTATTATATACAGAGATTAGTTATTGGACATAAATCGTGATTATTAGAAAGATAGAGGACCGGTTTGGAAAATAAAAAGAGGTAAGAAAAGTCAATTAAAGGAAAAAAGAAGGGTTTAGGTTTAGAAAATCTGATCTAGTAATTGGGATTGGATTGTCTGGTTAGAAGCAGTGGAGCCCTTTTCCTTTCTTTCTTCTCTCTTCTTTTCTTCTCTTTGCCTTCCTCTGGAAGAGAAGGTCGACGCTTAAGCTTTTTTCCTTCTTTTTCTTCTGGATCTGATTTAGATCCATCGCTCTTTCTTTCTTTACATCGATCCTTTTAGATCTCCAGTTTGATTTTCCTTTTTTTCTTCTACCTGTAACTCTACTGTTCATATTTGTCTAAGACCCTTTCTCTCATTTACTAAACCCTCAAAATCACTTGTGTAGATTAAGATTGCTTCTGATCAAAATTCCTTTGATTTGTATCTGTTGACTAGAAAAGTCTGCGAGTGACTTCTTCCTGTTACATCTGCTTCTGCAGAATCTATCAGGTACTGATTTTTCGAGTTTTTAAAAGTTTGGATTTTGCTCTGATCCCTGTTAAAGAAATGATTCCCCTTTGCTCATCTGATCCATCATCCAATTGGGTTTGCAGATTCTCGTATTAAAAGTTTGGTTTTTGATTTTCATTTTCACTCAACCAAGTCTCACTACAAGTTGAGAGCTTTCAGATTCTATTAAGATTATAAAACTATTGTGGTTATTCAGATCCTTACTTGGAACTTCTTTTGAATTGCAGATTATTAAAGCTATAATTGTTTCTAGTTTGTTTGTTTCTGCATCCCTTTGACGGATGTGGAGGAAAAAAAGGGTTGCCCTGATGAGATGAGGGATGTTATCAACATTAATGAAAATCTTGAGTGCTTGTTTGTGGCCGTCTTCCTCTGGAAAGAGCTCTGAATCGCAAGGAAAACAAGATGGATTGCTTTGGTATAAAGACTCTGGTCAGCATGTCGTTGGTGAATTATCTATGGCAGTCGTTCAAGCCAACAACTTGCTTGAGGATCAGAGTCAAGTTGAGTCTGGTCCTTTGAGTACTCTTGACTCTGGTCCTTATGGAACCTTCATTGGAATTTATGATGGTCATGGTGGCCCTGAGACCTCACGCTTTGTCAATGATCACCTTTTTCAGCATCTTAAGAGTGAGGAAACTGAATGATTTATGCATATAAGACCAATCATTTGAAGATATCCACAAAGACATCGTTAAGAATGATCTATATATATATATATATATGCTTGTAAACCAATCGCATGGATACTAATATCTTCGTAAATCTACAGGATTCGCAGCAGAGCAGGCTTCTATGTCGATGGATGTAATAAGAAAGGCATATGAGGCGACAGAAGAAGGGTTTCTTGGGGTTGTGACAAAGCAGTGGCCAACGAAGCCACAGATTGCAGCGGTTGGGTCTTGTTGCTTGGTCGGTGTTATATGTGGAGGGATGCTCTACATCGCTAACGTTGGGGATTCCCGTGCAGTTCTTGGAAGGGCAATGAAAGCGACAGGTGAGGTTATTGCGCTTCAGCTCTCAGCGGAACATAATGTGAGCATAGAATCTGTTAGACAGGAAATGCATTCCTTGCACCCGGATGACTCGCATATTGTCATGTTAAAACACAATGTATGGCGTGTTAAAGGCCTCATTCAGGTATATTTCTCAATCCGGATTATATTTGATTACTTTTTTAGGGTCAAAAGGACTCGGTTTTTATTCAGGTACATGATCAACTTAGTAAATCACTTGGAGAACTGATTTTTTTTTAATCGTCTTTGGCTCTTTGCCATGTCAAGGCAAAGCGGAGAGGCCTTGAACTTCTTGCTGGTTCTTTGAAGTCACGAAGCTAGCATTTTACTTGTAGGACAATGTGTTTTCTTTTTATATAACGTTTAACATGACAAGATCAACCCAGAAATCTTTCAATTTTATTTCTATATGGAACTAAGGTCTCTGCAATGAATTAGACTATACACTCAAAAGACTAGATTTGTAGTAGCCTTGACTTTGTATTAATTCATCCCGAACCCAATAACCCGAAAAATCTGAGCTTTTGTTGAAGTTGGAGATATTCAGCTGATTCGTGTATGTCCCATAGATTAAAGTTAAGATAACCTAATTGACACAACAGTTGAATAGGTGATCTTTCTCCATGACTACATGTAGACAGTAGGTGAAAATGAGTAGATATGATTGGTCATTTGCCATGTAAAGATAAACCCTGGAGATCGAAATTAAAATGGCTAAAGATAAGTTTGTTCCTTTGCAGGTATCCAGATCCATAGGCGATGTGTATCTTAAAAAGGCAGAGTTCAATAAGGAACCATTGTACACAAAGTACAGACTCCGCGAGCCATTCAAAAGACCAATCTTGAGTGGAGAACCTTCAATAACGGAGCATGAGCTCCAACCACAAGATCAGTTTCTAATATTTGCTTCGGACGGACTATGGGAGCAGCTGAGCAACCAAGAAGCTGTTGACATCGTTCAGAACCACCCACGAAATGTGCGCAAGACCCATTTCTTTTCTTTCCAGTTTCAGTAAAGACCTATTACAAAACCAAAGATTGACTCTGTTCTTTATGCAGGGTATTGCACGGAGACTAGTGAAGATGGCACTGCAAGAGGCAGCAAAGAAACGAGAGATGAGATACTCCGATCTGAAGAAGATAGAGAGAGGAGTGAGGAGGCATTTCCACGATGATATAACTGTGGTCGTCATCTTCCTTGATACTAATCAGGTGAGCTCTGTCAAAGGACCCTCTCTGTCGATCCGAGGCGGCAGTATGACCTTCCCTAAGAAACTCTAAGAGACTCCACTTTTTAGGTTCCATCTTTTGTAGTTATTCAAAAAAAAAGGGTCACTGTTGTTGGTATAAGAATGTATAATTTTAACGTGAAAGCCACACACTACTGACGCTTGGAACTCATTCCAGTAATTATTAATTTTTAATTATTCAGCAAACTTTGTTGTAACGATGTAATTGTTGTTGAAGATGAATGAATATGAATCTAGGCCTTCTGTCATGTGTGTGTAGTGATGATGACTGGTGAGTGATGCTTAATATAGTGAATGACATTACACGCATTGATTAAGTACCATGATTACATGTTGCACGTTTGTCAGTTTACTTAAAAATAGAAAGTTCTTAAACGTACTTAGTTACTTATAACTTAATTAATTGTGTCTAATTCTGTCATTCAGTGTAGTTGAACGGAGAAAGCTTATCCTGTTCTACTTATTTTGATGCCAAGTTAAAGCTGAGGAGCTCAAATAGAACTTGCTTGTTGATACCACTTAGTTTGCTTACATATTTAGTGGCTTAGTGTTATTTAATTGCAACACTGATATTAAAAGCTTCTCAATGGTAACGAACCACAAGGTGAACAATCCAAAAACAGTAACATGTAAAAAGAGAGAATGAAGCGTGTTGAAATGTAGTCGGTAAAAGTGAAGAATTGATTTGATTTTGTAAGTCAAGTAAATACTATTGGTAGGGAAAGATAAATAAAGTGTTTCTCTGCATAAATTTATGGCAATGGTGGACCGGAGAGAAGTAAATAAGGGTGGTATAGTATTTGCTTCCCACCAGTCCTAACGAAGCAAACAAAAAAGGTAGTAAGTTTGAAGTTTGAACAGGCTCTAGTGTTACAATGTGACATTGAAACTCAGAATCTTTTGCTTGAGAATCATCAATGGAGAGAGAGAGAGAGTGAAGTGGTCATTAGGGTTCATAAGTTGCTCGAGAGGTTTGTAAAAAAAGCAGAGAAAGAGAAAAAGAAGAAAAAAGCAGTAAGAGACTATTAAATGTTGCAGACAGAGAGCAGTGTCCCCTCTCTTCTGCGAGATTCCCTCAAATTTATTACAGAGCATCTTCGATGTTCTTTAATTCTTCTTCAAAATCTTTTCTTTGTAATTATTATTATCTTTGTTTTTTGTTATGATGAAACCTCCTCAAGAAGGAAAGACAGAAGAGGAGACAAAAGAGTATAGGTTCACATTGCATAGCCAGTTTAGTTTTGAACGATGGAAATATGAATATAGAGAGAGAAGAAGAGAGAAGAAAGAGGAGAGAAGAGGATTAAAGAGGGTGAGCCAGCTTTTGTGCTTTGGTAGTAGATGAGGTTTTAATGCTCCATACCTTCCATTTCCTTCTCTCTTACCCTAATTTAATTCCTCTCCTTTATAATTCCCCCACAGACATTCTCACTTCTCCTCCTCACACTTCACCTCAAACTTTCTTTCTTTCTTTTACTTGGCTTCTTTTGATCTGCACTTAAGAACGAGAGAGTCCCTTTGATATTGGCCTGGTTCACTCAGATCTTCCTGACCATTGCAACCATTATCTGATTGAGCCGCGCCAATATCTCAGTGCTCTCTCGTCTCTATATATTGGACTCTTGTTTATCAACTTCTATGTATATATGTTTACCTCTGTTTCGGAAAATGGAGATAGCATGTGTTGTTTTTTTACCTACCCTGACGATGTTAACTCTTTGTTTTTGCCTATATCTTCCAGATTCTTAAAATTCAGACAAAGAGTTGTCTCTCCATGGAAGTCCTTCCCTTTCTTCTTTTCCAAGGTACCCACCAAACCCTCCAATCAATCAGCTTCCTTTCCAAGTATTAATCTGTTATTCTGCTTGCAGATATGATTTACTTCAAGATCCTTTTAGAATGCATATATGGTCTATTATATATACTATTTTCATCAGAATTTTAAAAGAGAATATATGTCAGCTAAACTGATCTTGTTTATTAGTGCAGGATGTTAAGAGAGTTAATTAATGATAACTAGTACATTTACAAAATAACCCGTAAAATCAATTAGAAAGGACAATGATGTATATATATATGTCACAATCACACAATTAAGGTTTTAAGAAACCAAAGAAAAAAAAAACAGGGCAAAATTAAGGAAGAAGGAATCAATGGGAGAGAAGCTGACGAGCACGAACCCTAACCTGCAAACGAGCAAGAGCATGCATACAATGTAAAGCTATTCGAGCTTGTCTTCTTACAAGAACTCCTCTAGCCACAGCCTGCAACTTCACCAGACTCTTCAATGCCCTAAACGCTCTCCTTCCCTACAGTTATTATAATGGTCAACTTCTTTTTTCTCTTCACTTCTGAAATTAACGTACAATGAAGAAAATGTAAGTGTGTGTTATAGATTTACCAGGTGACCTCTAAAACAAGATTGGATTTTAACCGCAGCAATGTGTTGTTGAGTGGTTTCTGCTGCTGTTGAGCGAAGGATTGTGATTCTGCTGTGAGATCGCCGGAGAAAATTCCTGCGTACAACGCCAAACAATCTCTTGGAATTGGCCATATATAGGTTTAGTTATGGGGAAAATCAAAAGCCTCCCGTCAATATATAATCTCTGTTTTATGTTTTTTTCTAGAAAGAAAAAGTGGACGTCAAAGGAAACGTAAAAATGTGAAGAAAAAGTGAAGACGGTGTCTTTAAGGGATGGAGATGATGTGCTCTCCTCATCCTATTCTTAACTAACTAACGTGCTCGCATGCTTCTCTGTCTTTATATTTATTTATTATATATATATATATATATATTTTGATAATTTATATATAGTTTTCAAGACACAGGAGTCTTTGTCTCTTTGGTCTTCTTTTTTTGTGGTTTTAATGTCAAAATTTATACCAAAAACGTAGCCAATACAAAGTTACAAAGAAACAGAAAACCATGAGCTATTAACAGAGAGACATCACAGACCTAGAGACAAAGCATTTAGCCACCACCTAGAGTGGAAATGAGTCACAACTAAAATAATAACCAAGAAGAGATAAGTTTAAATACAGATCCTTTGGTGAAAGCGTTAGTAGACGATTTCGAATAGTTCGATCAATTTCAGCCCTCAAACCTGAGGTAGTAGTGGATGACCTCGTGAAGATTCTCCTGTTCCTCTCCCTCCATATTAGGTAGAGAGTAATTTGCAGCAGAAGTTTGAGTATTGTGCTTTGGTAGTGTGGTGAAGGGGATGCCAATGATGTTACCCAAGATGTAACAATCAGTAAGGAGAGTGGAGGGTTCGAAGCAACTCTCGCAGCAAGTGAAAGCCAGACGGATTACAAGAATGGATACTCAGAACAAGTGTGTATGAGTTTCAGACTCTCCAAGGCAAAGGGGGCATAGATCTGTAGTTGATCCACCCCAGTGAACCAATCTATCTCGTGTTCTAAGTCTATGTTTCACAGCAAGCCAATGGATGAAAGTGAACCTTGGGACAGCTTCCTTGAACCAAACCGCCTTGTACCAAGTAACAGTTGGAGATGGAGTTCTCATTTGCAACCAAATAGCTGCTGTTGTAAACGTAGGGGAATTGTGGTTGAAGACTGCTTCCACAAAAACGTATCTGAACCGAGATTCTCTGCTGGTACTGTAATGGCAGAGAGGCATATTTGAATTTGCATTGCCTAAGGCGTTCTCACACCCGGACGCCTCCAAAATCCTTCGTGAGTAGCATCCTTAACTATGGCTGCCTTGGGAATTATTAGTTCTCTAGGGCCAGTTGGCCCAAACAGATCAATCAGTGGTCCCAAGGGAGTTTAATTATTGTACCAGAATAAAGCTTTGGACCATTATTGACTTTACAACTAAGAAACTATTTGACTGTGTTCTTGACTTCCAGTAGTTTGCGGATTAGCCAAGACAATAGGGGAGATGGTTCCATCAACTAGTAGCTCTTACTACCAAACACATTACTATGTATCCATGCAACCCACAAAGATTCAGCTCTTGAAAATAGATTCCAGACCTACTTTAACCTAAACACTGCTGAGAACTCCTAAGTGATCTCAACCCAAGTCCTCCTTCTTTCTTCGGAGTACAAATGTCTTTCCAAGCTACCTAGCTCCTCTAGCAGATTGAGCTGCATTCTTCCATAGGAAACTTGAGCAAAGTGAGTTAATCTTTGCATAAAAAGCTTTTGGCAACACAAAATATTGGCTCCAAAATAGCACCATGCTATATATTACCGAAGCTACAAGCCTTACTTTCCCTGTATAAGAAAGAAACTTAACAGTCCAAGTGTGAAGCTTGCTGGAAATTTTCTCCACAAACGGCTGTAAAGACGCTATTGACATCTTAGTAGGCTGAAGAGGAACTCCAAGATATCGGGTCGGAAATGACCAATCCGAATCCCTATAGCATTGGACAAAGTAGCTACTTCCTGAGGTGAATACCCTGCAAGAAAAATCTCAAATTTATCTGCATTCATATCAAGCCCAGAGAATCTTGTGAACTATTGCACAATCTGTGAGATGCCTTGAAGAGACGACAAAGATCCATCTGAAAACACTAACAAGTCATCAGCGAAAGAGAGGTGAGTTAACACCTGTGAAGAGCATAGTGGATGAGGCCGAAATTTTCCTTCCAAGAGACTTTTGTTGAGTAGACTCGAGAGGACTTCCATGAACATTACAATAAAGTATAGTGACAAAGCATCACCTTGTCAGAGCCTTTTTCTCCCTGGAAAACCCCTGCAAGTTCCCCATTCAAAGCAATGGAGAATCTAGGAGAGGTGATACATTCTCGAATGAAAATGGTTGGAAATTGTTGTGCTTCTAGAATCTTTAGTACGAAATCCCAACAAACTGTGTCAAAAGCCTTCCTAATGTCCACCTTTAGCATAGCACTCTTCGCAACATTATTTTTATGATAGTTTTTGATGATTTTAGAGGCAAGTAAAACGGTTTCTCCCAAGCTTCTACCCTTCAAAAACGCTACCTGATTCGGAGATATGAATTTATGAAGAATAGGCTTCATCCGATTAGCTAGTATCTTGACAATAACTTTATACATCATATTACAGCAGCTAATAGGGCGGTAGTCAGCTAGTTTGGAAGCCTCATGTGTTTTGGGAATGAGAGCAATGATTGCTGTGTTGAGATCCTTAAGAAGTCTTCCAGAATAAAAGAATTCCTTCACCGCTTTAATCACATCTGGTCCCACTGTAGACCATTCAGCCTTGAAAAACTCCACATGAAAACCATATGGGCACGGGCTCTTGCTAGTAGGCATCCCCAATAGGGTAGCTCTAATCTCCTCATCTATCAATTGTGTTCTCAGGCTTGTAGCATTCGAATTCGAGCACCTGAAAGGTAGTAAAGACTCCAACACATCCACTGTGAGTGGTGACTCTGGCATATATGTGAAGCCTATAATTGATTCAAAGTAACTCGCAGCATGCTCTTTTAGCTCAATTGGATCAGCGATCTTCCTACCACTATCATCATGAAGGAAGAAAATGTGATTGTTTGAATTCTTGTAAGTGACTACCTTATGCAAAAAAGAGGTGTTCTGATCCCCTAGGCTTAGCCACTGTACTCTTGACTTTTGTCTTTGGTCTTCTTACATTTAGGTTATCAAGTTATAATGCCGCCAAACATGAGTTTAACAACAAAAAATGTCGCCACACACATATATGACAAAGAGAAAATTAAGAAATCTACCCTATTTTTAAACGTAATCATCCACAATAGCCAAACGTTTGGATAATCATGAAAACTACTCTACACCAAATTTCTCTCTTATACACCTTGACAAATTTGCCCTGCCCGTTTTTATTTTCGCCATCTCCTGCAACAGTTTTCCTCATCTGTGTACTTTTCTTTACCCATATTTGTTCATTTCCTCCCTCGGCTATCGTTCATGCCCATCTGTCCACTTTTAACCTCGATTACTAGATCGCTATAGTGATAGAGCTTTTCATTTAATGGAATTATTTTGAGAACACAGACATGGTCCTTTGTTTGAATAGTCCCAAACTTTATTCCTTTTTTTTGTGCACAAATATATGTATACATGGTAACTCTATGAACATGGACATGTCATGATATAGTCCTCCTATGGATATAGACCGTCGTTTCCAAAGATGGCTTGAACCCAAACAGAGAATATGTAGTTGTTTCCAGAGATGGCTTGAACCCAAACAATTGTAACGAAACCAAGCTATTTTAGAGCCGAAGAAGAAGATAAAACATGGACAAATATCTTAATTGTCTCATATATTGGTTTTGCCTATTTCATATTTGGAAATATACAATCTCTATTTTACATTCTGCCATGGACATAGCAGACTTGTTTTCATATATGGACATGGATAAATGTCTTATTTTTCTTTTATATTGGCTTAATCTACTCCGTGTATGCCTATATATTTCATGTATGGACATGGACAAATTTATTATTTGTCTCACAATGATAATCCCTTATATGTCGACAATTATAATGTGATTACAATGTCATTATATTGACATGGACATAAACCATATCGGGATATAAACCTTCTTTGGACATGGACACTGACTTTTTGGTCGAAAGCCTGTATATTTAGAATATGGACATGGACCAATTTGTTACTTTTATTTTGCATGGACAAGTATAATGTGATTACAATGCCAATATATGGACATTGACAAAGTCATAACATGGACATGGACATATACCATCTCATTGTAACTTATTTGGACATATGTACACCATTACTGTATATTTGTTTATGGAGATAGACCAATTTGTCTCTTTCATTTGTTATGGACAGTATAATGTAATTCATCAAAACTACCCTCAAGTTTTACTAAATAATGTGAAATACCCAAAATGTTCTCGCTTCTCCCACGTTTCCTTTTCTTTTTCAGGGTTATATGTCCATGCCCATACATGAAATATATAAACATTTTTCCATATAAGGGCACTAGACATTGATGTCCATGTCATATACGGAGTAGGCTAAGCCAATATACAAGAAAAGTGACAAATTTGTCCATGTCCATATATGAAAATAAGCATGTCTATGTCCATGTCAGTATGAAAAACTTGGTTTGTCTATTTCCAAATACGAAATAGGAAAAACCAATATACAAGACAATTAAAATTTTTGTCCATGTCCATATACAGTTTATCTTCTTCTTTGACTCTAAAATGGCTTGGTTTAGTTACAACTGTTTGGGTTCAAGCCATCTCTGGAAACAACTACACATTCTCAAAGTACTCTGATTATCAAAGTACTCTGATACTTTGGGTTCAAACTATTTACCCAACTAACTCTCAAAAATCAAAATCCTTTCCAACCCTTTCACCTCACGTATCGACTCAAATTCTCACTATCCAAACTCATTTTCAACCTTTACAACACAAAATTCTGCTCAATTTTTCAACACCCACACCTCGAAACTTTGTTATCAGTTTAGATACATTACCTTTTGCCAAATCTGAATCCCTTCTTTCTAGCCTTCTTCCCTTTTTTTCCTCTCACCTTCGAACTACTCTTCCATTTCCCTAACCTGACTGTAAAATTAAATCTGTCCAAAGAATAAACTATTCACTATTACAGCGTGCCATTCTCTCCAAAAGCAAGGGCTAGTTTTGTTTTTAATCAAAAAAGCAGGGTAGTTTTGATAAGGTGAAACGTGAGGGTATTTTTCATTATTTCCAAAACATACAGGATATTTTCAATGAAATTCTCTATGAGAAATAAGCTTATTAAAACCGGTTGTAATAAGATGAATGATGGGTAGATATGCCACTTTTTGTGATTTTTATTTATAGTTTTCAGTTTTTAGATCCACTTTACGTTGGTAATTAATTTTTAAAGATAAAATTATTGTAGACATGTAATTAGAGTACATACGTGTGGATATGTATGTACATAATTAAAGATTAATGCGATGAATAGTATAAGCAGTGTCGTCTTAATAATTTCAACTACCCTAAGCCAAATATGAAAAGTGGGCCCCATAAATCTACTAAAAGATGGAAGCAAAAGAGATGAAAATCCAATTTTTAGTGACCAAAAAGAAAGAGAGAAAAATATTTTTTTTTAACTTTGTAAATATTATATTATGAGTTTAAGACCAAAAAAAAATATTTTTTATAAGAAAAAAACCTTTTAAAGTGTTTGTCCAGATAATAAAAAATAAAAAAGGACCCTAGAATAGTGGTCCATTTAATAAAAAAATGATTAAGGATCCAAAAAATGATGATACATTTAATAAAAATTAAAAAAAAATTGAGACATAAAAAACAGAAATCCACTTAACAAAAATAAAAAAGGCCTCTAAAAAGTAAAAGGGCCTCTAAAATTGAGCCCTAGGCCATTGCCCCTCTCACCCTAGTATAGAGATAGGACTGAGTATAAGATGTTGACTGGAGAGTGATTTAATGATAGCTTGTTGTTTTTGTTTTTCATAAAATTTGTTTTTATCCATTCAAGTTTTTTGAAAAAATGGTTTTTAGCTTTTGAAAAATTGTGTTTTTGCTATAATATAACATTCAATTTTTTGGCTTTTACATTTTCCTAAAAACAAAAAAAACAAGTTCTTATATTTCTAATGTAACTTTCTCCAAAAACTAAAAACCAGATTTTGACGTTTTTTGGAAACCAAAATTAGTGACATAATCAAAAATTTAAAAATTAAAATTAAAATAAAAAACCAAAAAACAAAAAACAAAAACTAAAAACTAAAAACCAAAAACTACTTCTTCATTTATGGCCTAAGTAAATATGTATATGGTTAAGTGGTTTAATGTTTACATATATCTCGAATTAATGTTTACATATGCCGGTGCTTTTTTTTACTAGAATTTGTAATTAATATTGGGAAAGTGCTTTTGATTAGGTGATTAAATGTCACATATGTCTTCTCATTTGAGTTAGATTCCAAAGAATTGGATTTAACTCACCTGTCAATTTAATTGTTAACAAACAAAAATGTATGGTTTAAAGCTCAAATGGACATTTAAAAGGGTTCCACATTTCAGATGGAATATCAAAGACAAATTGGGGGAAAGTAACAAGACCGATGATAATTTCAACATCTTTCATTAGACCCTAATGTTTTTTAGACGAATTATAGAAGGGTTCAAAGTTCTTCTCAGGTTTAGGATGGTTTTACTTTCCGGATGCAGTCTAGGGAACCTGTATGGGAGCAAGAGGTATCAGGCGCAGCCTATCAACTCTTCACTTTGAGTTTAAAGCTCTGCTTTGGGAAATGATGTGCATGGTCGACTTAAATTTCCTAGAAGCTGAATTTGGTATGAATTGTTTGGAGCTAGTGAGAATGACGGAGAACCCTGAATTAACGAGCCTTTACGCCTTACCTGGAAAGACACCTTAAAATTTTTTTTAGTATTTCTCAACTTATTATATTTCTTGTTTTCTGAATCATATAGCAAACTCTCTAACGCGTAGTGTGCTGACTTGTGATTTCTTCTTTGTAGAAATTTTACCACCTATCAGTAGCGGATCTAGAATTGTTTATAGTTTGGGGAACATTAGATATATGTTTATGGTGAAAAAAATTTAATAAACTATATATCCTAAATAAGTATGTTCATTACACACTCCTTTGTCATTTTATCTAACAATTCATTTTCAACAAAATAAATTATATAATTCTTTAAAACTAACGACATATTCGGTTCACACTCACCTCTATATATATAATTTAACACACTAATTAATAAAAAAATAGTTCAATCAATTCAAATAATCATCTTTGATTGTAATTATAACCATAATCATTATTATCTCTCTTTGAACTCCTTGTTGATTTCTTTTAAGAATAATTTTAACATAAATTTGTTATACAATTTACCGTAAACATGTAGGATTGTTTGAGACTTGAGCAAAGACAACAAAAAACAAAGAAGAGATATTTTACCTGATGAAATTGAATTCTGAGTTAATAATATTTATTGTAGACGGCATCAGTTTTTATTTTTGTTTGGGTTTTTATAGTGTAAATTTTTATTGGGTTAAAAACATTTTAGTAAATTTTTGTATTTTTATATTTTTGTAAGTAAATTTTGTATTTTTGTAAGTAAATTTTTTAGAAGGCAAAATAAAATAATTAATAAAAGGGAAAAGAAAAAATGAGTATGGGCCACGTGCCCTAGGCATTATAGCCTTGAATCTGCTCCTATGTGAGATTATTAACGATATGTAGAATTGGTTAATGTTGACAAAAAAATGTTGGTTGACAAAAGATATTATATAATAACTCATAATGTTTTTAAGAAAAATGGTATTATATACAAAATACCCAGATAATAATAAACTTTTAACACTGTTGAAAAAGTTAGATTTTATGAAATACTATTCTATGATCCACCTTTCATGCAGGATTTGTATCATTATTAAGTGATTTAAAAAATCAGTATGATACGATGATTTGCTAGATGATAAAGAATGATCAAAAAAGGATTTGAATCTTGCATTCCAAAACTATGGAGAAGATCTTTACCACTATATTCCAATTATATTGTCAGTTCTTTGAAGTTATTAATAACATATACTAACAAATAAATTAGAATAAAAAGTTAATAATTTTATATATATATATATATATATATATATATATAAATGGAGAGATTGTGTCTCTCGTGGTGATGACACATGAGCACAAGTTTTTATTACAAAAACTAATGAGATGATAAAGATTAAATCACATCATAAAAGAAGAACTTGTGGTCTATACCTTTAGAGAAGTTTAGGAAAAATAAAATACTCACCGCTTAATATTCCTATACAATGCAATAATTGCTTATCAATTCGATGATTATGAACATAAACAACGTAAAAATGATTAAGAAGTGCGTACATGGGATATTTACAGCTTGAATGAGAGATCAAGTGAGATTAAGGTAGAAATTGTGTTGTTGAATGCTTAAATGGCTTATATTTGATCAAAGAGACAAAGCCTTTGAGAAATACTAAGATCTTGAGAATACAACGAGGTAAAGGGGTGTCATTTTATCCTCTTTTTAAATATTAATTGGATGTTGGAGATCTTTACTTTGTCGTATTATTTCATGTGGTTTTGTTTTGTAGAATGCTGCATTCTTCCATAGTTGTGTTTTGATGAAGAAAGCCATTGAAGTGGGTGCTTCTGGAAATGTGAAAAATCTTAAAGCGCTTACTTATTCTGAAATTTTTTTCTCTTCAGTCTATTGGGTGTGTGCATCTCAGAGATTTGAGCATTTGTTCTTATTTTGTCTTGTCTTTTCGACATGTTGATAATTTTATGTCTCGTTGCAACAATGACTAGGCTTTGAGAGACGATTACAAGAAAATTATTTTGCCTTCACTTGATGATCCAAAAGCTGAGGTGTGGTGAGCGGATTAAGGATCTAGAAGGTGATGAAAGTACTAAGAATGACAATGATATAACAGGGATAATTGCAGTAGAACTCAAGAGATTTAGTCCAGAGGAGGATAGTGACGTTTCTCTATTTTTTCATATCCCGGTGTATGAGAATCTTGGAAAAAATGAAGAAGATATTGATTAAAAAAAACTTTGAAGGAGAAGAAACGAATAGAGCAGTCACATGACATTGACAATAATGTCAAAATCGATGTTGTCTAGAATGAAATCACTAAAGTTTCTTTTTAAGTAAAGAGATTTACCTCCATGGGGAGATAATTTTGATATCGCAAAGCTGACTCAATCGAACAAGGCTACCAGGTCAATGTGGAAAAGCTCTTGCGCAAGGTTCATGTATGATATTTTGGTGGATCAACTTTCAGACCTCTAACATCTCGTCAATGATGTAAATGTCTTGACCATGTCTTCAAACATGATCATGCCATAGTTTACATGGTTTGGTTTCTTGTAAGTTGAGTCTTAGCAACTAAAAAAACTTTATTTTAGTCTTCTATACCTTCCAAATGTGTATATGGAGGAGAGAGATCTCATTGTTTTGCAAACACATCATTATTAAACTTTTCCCAAATGGGTCATAAATACATTGGCTGCAAAACATAACTGAGGAAATGACCTAAAACATTGAGGCACACATGTTTAAGTAAACTAGGTAACTACAAAGCCACATCTCAGCCCTTACAATACTCCACGTGTCAATCAGATCCTTTCTTGTTGTTAAATATTGTTGCAGATCACATTCAAAGTGGAAATAAACACACAAGAGAATTGAATATAGAAAGATATTTGTAGTTGTGTGATTCCCAAAAGAAACAGATGAATCTCTTGATCACTTGATAATTTTGGATGTTGTCAATGCTACCTCCTCATGAAGAGCCATCGAAGATTTAATTTCAGAGATGGAAAATACCTTGGTAAGAAAAGGAAATTAACTACTGGTGGAGAACCACTACAGAGAAGAGAAATCGTCACAAAAACCGACACTAGGATAAGAGAGAAACCGAAATTAGATCTGATATATTTATGGCCTAAGCCAAAAATGAAAACATTAAACTAAAGAAATTTATGATCTCTCCTCTGAAAGATAGATTTGCGAGTAGTGGACGGTGATCAGAACTTCACCAGAAAAACATAAAACCAGAGATACCTCATTAATGTGTATTCTTTTGCCTCTGAAATGTAATTAATTCTTGAAAATAATACAAATTTCATGTGAAGAAATTACATGGAGAAATTTTTAATAAATATGATCTCGCACATCGCGCGATGTTAAACTAATGTCATTAATGTTAGTTATACAGTATAACAATATAAATTTTTTTTTCAAAGTCTGATGTTTAACAATTAATATTATTTACTTTAATCATCAATAATTACTCTATAATACCCCTTGTTTTGTTTTATTTTCAAAGGAAAATAGTATTTTTGAATAGGGGTATATTGAGAAGGATATTTGTTACAAATCAAGAAGTTTACATATCTTTTTTTACAAATATATAAATACGTGTTATGTTAGATGGAAAAATAATTTTAATATGTGTAATTATGAATACACATAGGTTGAATTGAGATATCGAAAGCAGATGGGAAGGCAAATGAACTTGCTAAATCTGCACTTTCCCAAATATCTCTTAACTTTTAATAAATGCAGAAGTTTCTTTTTTGACAAAAAAAGGTATAGGAAAAGACATTAATACACTCCTAGTGAGAGAGAAGAGAGTCTAGGAGCGAAATCAAGTGGTTGCAAGCTCACAAGAGTGAAGAACACGAAAGAGAAGCTAAACAGTCAGACTTGGTGTTGAGGACGATTCTAGCCTTAAGATTAAGCAGAATAGAATGAAACTTGAGCAGCGGAAAGATGAGAGGTTGGCGAGTCTTGTGGTGAATTTTGAGCAAAATCCGACATGTGAGTAGATAAACGAATCAAAAGTTGAACAGGCATTCTGGGAACTTATGGATCACTTTGAACTACCAAGAGTGATGAGAAGCTCTTGATCTTCAGCTTGAATTCACTCAGGATATGACATACGAGGGTAATATCCAAGTTGTATGGATATTACACACCATACAGATCAAACAAGTGTAGAGAGAGTTTGAGAATAAAATGTTTGATGGTTTTGATTCAAGGGATAAGAGAGTTTAAATAGGAAACACAATAGGGAAACTAGGGTTGCTGGAAAAGGACATAAACAAATAGGCCATAACAAAGTTCTAAAATTGAAAAGTCCAAAACTCTATTAAATTTGAAGTTGGTCCACTTCTCTTTTGAATCTTCAGCAATGTCGCCTAAGGGGTTGTAGAGAAATGAGTGTATGCAACTTACCTCATTAAAAACCTTGTCTAGAAAACTAAGTTGGGACAAAACTAGACCAAGGGAAAAGGAGTATAAGAGCACACACATCCCTTAGGCAACCCTTAGCTAGCTTGAATCACAACCAATGTAGTTGGATTAGCTATAGAGCTAAGGTTGCTTTCAGCCTCCTAGAGCATTGTGCCAATGGCTTGTTGAAGTCTTTGTGCACTGGTCCACTTGGTACTTCCATGGCTTGTTATAGCTCATCTGGTCCGAGTTCTTCAAGTATTCCATGCTTTGGTTCAATCTGCGATTCTGTGAGTGGTCTGGGTGATTGGGCACAGTCCAATCCTTTGATTTGCGCTTCTTTGAGCGGGTATAGTGATTGGGCAGATTCCAATTCTTTGATTTGCGCTTCTGTGAGCGGGTAGAGTGATTAGGCAGATTCCAACTATCTGATTTGCGCTTCTGTGAGTGGGCAGAGTGATTGGACATAGTCCAGTTGCTCATTCTTGTCCATTCTTATATCATCCCCTCCTTCTTGAGAAGGATTTGACCTCAAATCGGCATCATCTGCAACATAAGGAACCAAATCAACAATATTGAAGCTATTACTAACAGAATACTTACCTTGCAAGTCCAATTGATAGGCATTGTCATTGATCTTCTTAATGATCTGAAACGGTCCATCCATCCTTGGCATTAGCTTTGATTTCCTCTCATACAGAAACGTTTCCTTTCTATGATGTATTCAAACCAGATCGCCTTCTTTGAATACCACCTTCTTACGTCCCTTGTTGGCTTGACGTGTATAGTTCTCTGTTTTGGTTTGAATATTGATCCTTGCTTGCTCATGTATCTTCTTGACTACTTTAGCCTTCTTCTTTTCATCCATACTAACTCTTTCACTCAAAGGTAAAGGCATTAAATCCAATGGAGATATAGGATTGAAACCATAGAAAATGTGGAAAGGAGAGTACTTAGTAGTAGAATGTATAGCATGATTATATACAAATTCAACATGAGGCAAACATTCTTCCCAAGTCTTAAGGTTATGCATAATCAATTCTCTAAGAAGTGTAGATAATGTTCTATTAACTATTTCAGTTTGACCATCAGTTTAAGGATGAAGAGTAGTAGAGAACAAAAGCTTAGTTCCTAGCTTAGACCACAATGTTTTCCATAAATAGCTAAGGAACTTAAAATCTTGATCAGACACAATAGACTTAGGCATTACATGCAACCTAATAATCTCTCTAAAGAATAGATTAGCAACATTCACAACATCATCCATTTTATGACAAGGAATATAATGTGTTATCTTAGAGAATCTATCTACAACCACAAATATAGAATCTCTACTAGTTCTAGTCCTAGGCAATCCCAAAACAAAATCCATATAAATGTTATGCCATGGATGCAAAGGAATAGGAAGAGGTGTATACAGACCGTTGGGTTGGGATTTGGTTTTAGCCAACTTACACGTTGTGCATCTAGCACAATACCTTTCAACGTCCCTTTTGAGGTTTGGCCAATATAAGTGATCTTGCATCACTTGTAGCGTTTTATCAACTCCAAAGTGACCCATTAAACCTCCACCGTGTGCTTCCTGTATGAACAAGTCTCTCAAAGAAGAATGAGGAACACATAAACAGTTATTATAGAATAGAAATCCTTCATGTCTATAGAATTTCCCATGAGCAAACCTCTCACAAGCAGCAAAGATCTTCTCAAAATCGGGATCAGAAGCATATTGAGATTTAATATGTTCAAATCCAAGTAGCTTAGCTTCAATAGTAGTGTGAAGTGTATACCTTCTTGATAATGCATCAGCAACTACATTATCTTTACCTTTCTTATACATGATCACATAAGGGAAAGTCTCAATAAACTCAACCCATTTGGTGTGTCTCTTGTTGAGCTTGTGCTGGCCTTTTAGGTACTTTAGAGACTCATGATCTGTATGAATTACAAACTCCTTTGGCCACAAGTAATGCTGCCACGTTTGCAAAGCTCTCACCAAAGCATAGAGTTTTCTGTCATGTGTTGGATGGTTTAAGATAGCTCCTCCAAGCTTTTCACTGAAGAATACAATAGGCTTCTTCTCCTATATAAGAATAGCACCAATACCAATTTCATATGCATCACATTCAATTTCAAAAGTTTTAGTAAAATCTGGAAGAGATAAGATTGGAGCATTAATAAGCTTCTCTTTAAGATTCTCGAATGCATTCTCTTGAGCTTGCTCCCATTTGAACCCAACATCCTTCTTAATTACTTTTGTGAGTGGTGTAGCCAGAGTACTAGGCCGTTGAAGCTCCTGACTTCACTCACGTTCTTGGGACTTGGCCATTCACGAATTGCTTTCACCTTCTCTTCATCTACTTTGACTCCATCTGCACTCACAAAAAAACCTAAAAAGACAAGCTTATCTATTCCAAAAGTGCATTTCTTTAGATTAGCATAGAGTTTTTCCTTCCTAAGTACACGTAGAACAATTCCAAGATGCTTAACATGCTCAACTAGGTTCTTGCTAAAAACCAAAATGTCATCAAAGTAGACTACTACAAAAACACCTATATAAGCTCTAATCACATGATTCATCAACCTCATGAATGTACTAGGCGCATTGGTTAGTCCAAATGGCATTACTAACCACTAATATAGCCCTTGTTTAGTCTTAAAAGCGGTTTTCCACTCATCCCCTTCTTTCATCCTAATTTGGTAATAACCACTTTTCAAATCAACCTTAGAAAACACGCTATAACCATATAGCTCATCTAGCATATCATATAGCCTAGGAATAGGATGTCAATACTTCACCATAATGTTATTGATTGCTTGATAATCAACACACATTCTCTAGCTGCCATCTTTCTTTGGTACCAAGAGAACTGGTACAGCACATTGGCTTATGCTCTCACGAATGTACCCTTTCTCCAATAGCTCAATTACTTGTTTTTCAAGCTCCTTAGTTTATGCTGGATTGGTCCTATAAGCCAGTTTATTTAGCAACACCGAACCAGGAACAAAATTAATTTGATGCTTAATGCCTCTTATAGGTGGCAGTCATGGTGGATTATCCTCTGGAAACACGTCCTCATAGTCCTGGAAAAGAATAAGAATGCTACTCAGCACAACTAGTTCCAATTCCGTTAGATTAAACAAGTTTTCTTTTGAAACCATTAAGAGATTAGAAGATTCACTCCCTGAACATTTTGGCTTTGAGTTCTTGGAATCTTTGGAGGATTCTTGCTTCCTTCTCATGCTTAGTTGATCAAGATAAACCTCATGAGGTGCCATAGGAGCTAGACTGATTTTTCTACCTTTGTATTCAAAACTATGACGGTTTGTGAATCCATCATGGGTAACTCGACGATCTGATTGCCATGGTCTTCCTAGCAAGATATGACTAGCTTCTAATGGTGCAATGTCACACAAAATCTTGTCTTCATACTTGCCAATGGCCAAAGATTCCTTAACTTGTTTACTCACAGCAAGCTCACCATCATCATTCAACCATTATAACTTATACGGTCTTGGATGAGGTATTTCTTTCAAACCAAGCTTCTGAACCATGGTTTGGCTAGCAACATTGGAACAGCTACCTCCGTCAACGATAAGACTACACACCTTGTCATTAATCATACACCAAGTGTGTGAAATAAATTTTCTCTATGTTGTTCGTTGGTAGTCTTGGTGATAACACTTAGAGCTCTTATTCTCACAAGTAGAGGACCTTTTCCTGGTTGCACAACCTCAGTCTCTACTGGTTCTTCATGCATTTCATCTTCAGATTCGAACTCACCATCAGTTTGAAGCACCATTACTCTATTGTTGGGGCAGTCACTTGCATAATGTCCAAAACCATGACATTTAAAACACTTATGATCTCGAGCTCTGAAATTAGTTTTGGCTGGCTCCTTAGACTCCTTAGAACAGTTTGGTTTGGACTCCTTTTGAATATACAACTTATCCTTAGCCTTAATACTTGTCTTGAAGTCTTTTTGAAAGCCAATCCTAGAGTCTCTTGTGTAACTCGATATGTTGGAACCATAGCTTGATCGAGTGCCTTTTCTCTTGAGTTGCTTTTAAAACATCACATCCTTATGAAACAACTCCTCAAGCTCCACATAATGATGCACTTCCAAGAGATAAATTATGTCTCGATTGAGACCTCCCATGAATCTGGACATTGTAGCCTCATTATCCTCTTGAATATCTGCCCTAACCATTAAAGTTTCCATCTCCTTGTAGTACTCTTCTACAGATTTGGATCCTTGAACCAAATTTCTTAGCTTGAAGTGCAATTATGGTAATGACTTGGCACAAATCTCTTTCTCATCAGTACCTTCATTTGAGACCATGTATCAATAGGGAAGTCACCTACACACCTTCTAGTAGTGACTAGTTGATCCCACCAGCTGAGTGCATAGCCATGAAATCAGTGGGTGCTATCTTAACTCGATTCTCCTCTGAGTATTCTTGGCAATTGAAAACGAGTTCAATCTTCTTCTCCCAATCCAAGTAAGCATTTGGATCATTAGTACCATGGAATGGAGGAATTTGAATCTTTAACCCAGTCATGTTATCTTTAGAAGCGCTCCTTTCTTCTTTTACACGTCTTGATCTCCTTTGGCTTGATTGAGAAGAAGAGTAGTGAAGTCATGCTTCATTAAGATCATTAGAAGCTCTAGGATCTGCAGGCATTTTCTCCTTTTCCCTCTCTTATCTTAACTCAGCAAATCTCTCATCTATCTGTTTGGTAAGAGTAGTCATGAGTGCTTCTAGCAAGAGTTTGTTGTTGTTGTTGCTATTGTTTTTGTTGCTGTTATTGTTGTTGCTAGTTCCTTCCTCATCATCTCCTGTCATATCTCTGCAATAGAACAAAGACTAACAAGTAATTTGGTCCAGAAAGGTGTTTAAGAAACCCAAAAAAAATGATTTGGACTGAAGAAACAACAAGAATATCAACGGTTAAATAGAAAACCAAAAGACACCCTAGATTCTTCAACAAATAATCGAGAATATGAAGAGATCTATTGGAGTTCGAATGATTTGAACAATCATCTGAATCCAAAAACTTAGAACTAACAGATTCAGACTTAGAACTAGCAGATTTAAGCTTAAAATTAACCTTTTAACAACTCAGAAAATGATCCACGAGAAAATCTAATGTTTTCACAAAGAATCAGCAAGAATATGAAAAGTTTTCGACACAACCTGACTTGATATGGCTCTGATACCAAATAATACACTCCTACTGAGAGACAGGAGAGTCCAGGAGTGAAATCAAGTGGTTGCAAGCTCACAAGAGTGAAGAACACGAAAGAGAAGCTGAAAAGACAGACTTGATGTTGAGGATGATTCTGGCCACAAGACTAAGCGGAATGGAATGAAACTTGAGCAACGGAAAGAAGAGAGTTTGGCGAGTCTTGTGGTGAATTTTGAGCAAAATCTGACAAGTGAGTGAGTTGATAAACAAATCAGAAGTTGAACAGACGTTCTGGGAACTTATGGATCAATTTGAACTACCAAGAGTGATGAGAAGCTCTTGATCTTCAGCTTGAATTCACCTAGGATATAACACAAGAGAGTAAGATCCAATTTGTATGGATATTACACATCATACAGATCAAACAAGTGTAGAGAGAGTTTGAGAATAAAATATTTGATGGTTTTGATTCAAGGGATAAAAGAGTTTAAATAGGAAACACAATAGGGAAACTAGGGTTACTGGAAAATGCCATAAACAAATAGGCCCATAACAATGTTCCAAATAAAAAAGTCCAAACTCTATTAAATTTGAAGTTGGTCCACCTCTCACTTGAATCTTCAGCAATGTCGCCTAAGGGGTTGTAGAGAAAATAGTGTAGAAAACCCAAGTTGGGACAAAACTAGACCAAGGGAAAAAGAGTATAAGAGCACACACCTCCCTTAGGCAACCCTTAGCTAGCTTGAATCACACCAATGTAATTGGATTAGCTATAGAGCTAAGGTTGCTTTCAGCCTCCTTGAGCATTGTGCCAATGGCTTGTTGAAGTCTTTGTGCTTTAGCTCTTGTCATTGGTCCACTTGGTACTTCCATGACTTGTTGGAGCTCCTCTGGTCTGAGTTCTTCAAGTATTCCATGCTTTGGTTCAATCTGCGCTTCTGTGAGTGGTCTGGGTGATTGGGCACAGTCCAATCCTTTGATTTGCGCTTCTGTGAGCGGGCAGAGTAATTGGGCAAATTCCAGTTCTTTGATTTGTGCTTCTGTGAGTGGGCAGAGTAATTGGGCAGATTCCAACTCTTTGATTTGCGCTTCTGTGAGCAGGCAGAGTGATTAGACATAGTTCAATTGCTCATTCTTGTCAATTCTTATATCAGACATAGAGTGAGAATCTTGCTTTTAAATGTTATAACCTCAATATTTAACTAACACAAAAAAAAAACACTTAAACTATAAGTGCACATCTCAGAATACATCAATAGTCACTTTCTCATTTAATATAGATCTTCTACTAACAAAGTAATTATGATCTTTCAATATTGTTTGAACATAATCAAATAGGTTGGATTGAACTATCTAAAGGCTTACTTGTTTGACAAAAATTTGCACGTAGAAGTGAAAAGTAGCGTGAATGATGAAATGCAAACTCACAATACCGATGTTAAAGTGATACATGATTTTGATCTCAACAAAATCTCTTCTGATGAAAAAGAACTTCATTTAACTAAAGAAATTACTTATGTCAATTTCAAACTTGTGTGTCCCTTTGATCTCAACAAATGCTCTGATAAAAGAGATATTCATCTCGATGAAGAGTTTGAAGATATGATAGTAACGATGCTCAAAATTTATCATCCAAAATGGTTTTAGATTTCAATCCATTATAAGGTGAGATATTGAATGATGTAGTAGTCGTCTCTCTTCTTTATGATCATCAATAATGTCATTCCATTGTTTGCTCTCCTACTATTCATGGAATATTAAAAACTTGCTACCATTCTTACAACATAAGTACCATTATTTGTCTTCTTTTTTCTTCTAAGCTATCATAGCTATTTTCTGAATTGTTTTTGCTTATATGTTTTTTTTGTGCTAATAGTGTATCTTCTTGTCTTTTTTTTTTTGTTAAAAAGCATTCATTAATATATTAATCAACCAAAATGTTTGGTGGGAACATTAAATCCCTTTTTGCCAGGGTATCAGCCTCTTGATTCTCTACTCTTCTAATAAGGCGTAAATTGAAAGACCCAAACTCTACTTTTATTGTCTCCATAACCGAAGCGATTCCAAATATTTCTGAGGGGTAAGATCTGTTGTTAACATCTTATGCTAATCCATCTTTTCTCTTTTGCTTCAACCATCGCTTCTTAAAGGTTGAGGCTCTTTGCAATCAGAGAAGATAAAATGTTAATGTAACGCCCCGACCGCCGCCATAACGGGCTCCAAATCCTCTTTCAACCCGTGGGCCCACCTTACCACCCTGACGGTCGGTACACTACGTCCAGGAGGCTTTAAAGACCTGTTTACCGATTCTACAAATCACCACATGATCTTTCCCCGTGTTTTGTCCTCACTCGCACGGTTCCGAAAATCACTTCTTGGAAGGTCACCCATCGTTTGACTACTTCAACTCAAGCACGCTTAACCATGGAGTTCTCTCTGGACAAGTGACCAAAAAGATAAGTGCACTTTGGTAACATAGGTGGCCAAATAATTTTTTTTAAACCTCTCCGCATGCACCACCATGTACCATATTTCTAGAAACCGGGGTGTTACAGTTTGATTATGGGAGAGGATACGCCGGTGATGGTCCCTCCACACTCTTCTGAAACATGCTTCTCTATTATGGGAGTGTATCTTTTCTATATGGTGTAATCTATAATACCATAAAAACCAGTCATAATCCATCATTTGAATAAAGGAAGTTATAATCCATCATTTGAATAAAGGAAATAAAAACTGAATAGTGAATAATGCTTATTGCTAAAGAAGAATCCCATAGATAAGTTAAAGCTACATTAAGAATAAAATGACAAAATCATCTCATGTTTCTAGCTTACTGTCCACATTTCCTACAATAGTATAATTGCATATTATTTGCTCTGGTAAAAGACCCGATCTCCCCAATGCTTTGTTCTTCATGTGTGGGATATTATAGTTATTAGACCCTCCAACTCTCATAATATCTTGCATGTAAAGTTGAAAATTTTAGAAAATATGGTTTATCTTTGTCGTAGGATATTCTTCATATGACATATTTACGGCATCCAGAAGCTCTTTAATGTTATCCGGACATACCTTATGTTGTAATGCTTGGATAACACTGAATAATCCAAGATTAAAAATACTAAATTTGGAGAATTTGGCGATTGACACATCAATCAAATGTCAAAACGGTTTTGTAAAGCCAATGCTTGAAATTCTTTATCGCTTAGACTCGCATGCGTTTTTGCTTTATCTTGATGAATATGGATGACTTTATCCACATCATCACAAGTTCATTTTCACGAATCTATGGAATAATTGTTTCAAGTTAAAATCTTCTTACATCGTTTCTCTTAACCGACGTAATCGGTTTTATTTCCATGGTGCCAGCTTCTCTATTTTTACTTCGTCTTTCTGCAGGTTGATTTATGACCAAAGGGAACACCCCATCATTCCAAAAAACATTTTTTTCCTTCATCATGAAATCTTGGACGAGCCATTACAGCTAAAACATCATATTTCCAATGAAGTTTTTACTTTGAATCGTCCGAAATGGGATCATCTTCAACTGGAAGTAGATAGGATGTTTGGACCTTTTAGTTAAATAAAACCTTTTTTCATCAATATGTACAATATCAACAAATTTTGGTTCATGATTCAAACTATAAGGATCCAACATAAATATGCAAAACCGTAATCTTGCTACCTTGTTTTCTTCTTTAAGATATGGTTTCAAAGTAATGGAATGACGTCATAGATGACCTTCTTTGAAACTTCAATAGAGTGTTGTATAACTAATCCAAGAGCTTCAACCAACACCCTTAAAGTTATTCATCAATGTAGAGGAATATATGTGTTCGTTGAATGCTAATTGAGGTTTTCTTGCGCCCACATCTCTTTTTCCTTCTTTGGGACACATCAACCATTACACCAACATGAGTGTCTTTAGCTTGTTTCCATATCCTTTGAACCGTTCGAACATAAACCGAAAGTTAGTCTGATACCTTTTTTGCCGTATTTTTCCCTGATTTTCAATAACACTCCGTTGAAGGAAAGCATGGTAAACTTCCCATCTTTGAGCATTAGTGTAATCTTTCCTTTTACGTGTGGCGTTACCATTTTTGTTTGGCCTTGGTACATATTGGTAAAAACATGGTTAAAAACTAAGTACTTTATGTCAAAATAGAAAATACTCCTTAAAGAAGATTTAGAGATGGATAAATTTATGTGTAACATCAAAAATTTATGTGTCCACATACATGCAATGGTTTTCTAAAAATTCAGAAATAAATAGATTTATTTACTTTAACTCTTTATTATTAATTATAAATTTGTACAGAAATAAACTTAGTAATGGAATCAAATTATGAGATAATCTTGGATATAAATTGGATATTTTTAATCAATGAATTGAACAAACTTTTCAGTATGAAGAAAACAAAGATTTTTTTATTGTTTGTAGGTGAAACATTTAAACAAACCTACCCATGGAAGATAAATGACTTTTATAATTACATGTTAATATAGTAACGTTCAAAGTTTGAATTCTAATATTTGCCTCCATTAGCTTCTTCTTTCGTTGTCACATTTCCGTAGAAAGTTTTCTGATCCCTCCAACTGTTTTTGTCATGGCCAACAAGTCAAATATGTGAAGAATACTAAGAATAAACAAAAGCTACAATGGCAAATGATTTTATTAGAAAGAGAAAATTAAGATTATAGATTTATGATATATTGTATAACTAAAATAGCCAAATTACAAAAGTCCTTAATCTACGTAAAATAATTACAACCGACAACTAAATGGAAACAGAGGAAGTATGTTTATCTATTAGAATCAGTATAATAACTTTTCTCCTTCTTTATTGTTAACGAATTAGGCCTGGGCATTCGGATATCAAATCAGGTTTGGGTCGGGTATTTCAGATTTGGAGAAAATGGTGCCAATCAGTTATTTGTATAAACCTGGATCGGGTTCGGTTCAGTACCAAGTTGGTTCAGATATGTATCTAAAGAACCAAAAAATTTATGTTTCGGTTTGGGACCAGTTTTTTTTTAATCCAAAAGATCCAAATTACCCATACAATAAGACAAATAGACAATTATTTCAAACAAATGCTTTAATGTCTATGTAGCAGCATTTTCCTCTATAACACGTAGAGAAATCTTTTATATGAATGTGTTATGCTCTATGTAGAAATCATTTTAAGTTGCACATAAAACCAATGTTAAAAATCAAATTGAACATGAAACCAATGAAAATGAAATCATCCATGTGAAAACAAAATCATCCATGTGAAACAATGAAAAAATCTAACATCTAAACAAGATAGAAATCCAACATCCAACAAGATTGAAGTTTCAAATAACACTAGATTGAAAATGCAAATAAAACTAGAAAGTAAACCAACGCCTTTTGCTTCTCCATATCCATCGATCTCCATGACTTCCTGTAAATGAAAAGGAGACTATAAGATATCAAACCAAAAACATTGAGGTGAGTGAACATGATCAAAATACCTTGTAGCAGCAAACAACACATGAATTCGTTTATAGTTTAGGTTCATGTGAGTGTCAAACTTCAAAAAAACAATAAAGCATAATGTTTGAACTTACAACTAATAAATCAAAAAATTTAAAAGTTAAAAGACTAGATATTACCTTTCTTCAACTTATCATGTAGCTCAATATCAACAAGCATTTAAGCATTGGTCACAACGCATTTCTCACTAAGTTTCATGTCAGATTTCATCCATTACTCGATACACATCAAGACCTCAATCATGTAATGAGTTAAGCAAGACCTATATGGATCTATGATTCTCCTACTTGTGCTAAAAGTACTTTTAGTTGCAAAACTTGCATTACGAGAACATCTTTTGCCATTTCTGAAAAACTCGGATACTTAGAACCATTAACATTCCACCAAGAAAGCACATCAAACTCAGTTCCAAGTATAGGTTTGGTTTTTTTCTACCTTTTCTTTTAGGTAGATATCCAACTCATCTTTTGCATCCTCAACTGCTATTTCAACGACCATCTCTATATAAGCATAATCCATCCTTTCATATCCAAAATCATCATCCACCAACTCCATTCTTTCAACAACATGATCTTGTGATTCATGTACACTATAGGTGAAGACGCCTAAGTATACTGTGATGATAAGCTGCTTGGTTCTTTGCTGTAACAAGCTTTGTACTGCTTAAGCATAGCAGTCATAACATCATGGACATAAAAATACATCTCCTTAGCTTATGCAGTCTCTTTACCATAAAGCTCCTCAAAGCACATCTTAGCAAACTACATTTTCTTACTCGGATCAAACACACTAGCAACAATCAACATCGTATTGATGTTTTTTAGATCATCCTAGTACTTGTCAAACTTAGCCTTCATATCATCTACCTTAGACTTCAACTCTCTGTCTAAGCAATTACTCAATATTTCAAAGTTCCTTGCTATAGTAACTATCTCACCGTAACATTTGTAGGAGCACACAAAAGTAGAAGCCGATACAACCAAAGTAGAGTTGTAGAAAATGACGAAAAACTTTACGAACCTCTCCACAACATTCCAATCTTCTATAGCAGGTGGCCCAATCATTTTCTTCCCATTATTGACTTTATTAAAGTAGTCATTGTAGAGCTTGTCCTCAGCCTCCATTTTATCAAAAGTTAATTTGAATTTCTTTGCCCGTAGCAGTATTGAATATGTAGAATTATACCTTGTGTTTATGTCAAGAGGCAAACTCCTCTACTCATTCTACTAAACTCGACTTTCAGCACAAATGCCTTCAATCTTGTAGTAGATGGCCTATAAGTGAAACATACATTATGTAAGAACTTGCAGCTGTTAGAATAAAACAATATACATTAAAAACATTTAAAAAGTTACCTAACATATTGCATAATATTGCAAATGGCTCCCCCTATTATCACCTATTTTGAGCAAACCGTCCTTCACAATTAGATTGATGTTGTGAGTCGTACACCTATTATGCATGAATTCTCCATCTAGAACGAATGCTTTATTCCCCCATTGCACTGAAATCTCTCTAAAAACCCCTAAGAACAACTGTGTTTGTAGTTGCATTGTCCACTGTGATAGTGAACACCTTCACAATTCCCCATTCAGCCAAGACATCAAGTAAAACAGATGTTACCTTTGTGATCACTGATGTACTTGAACCCAATTATCAGCTTATTCAGCTGCCAACCTGCATCAATAAAGTGGGGAGTAACCACCATGTAACTCACACTAGTAGCTTGAGCAACCCATATACATTGCATGTGCATTGGTTACGGTTCTCCTATGTTATCTTGAAGTGCTCCCAAACAGACAACTTTTTACTTGTGGTCTTCTTTGCTTTTGGTGGCTTAGAATTAACTCATTCCTTCCTTTTGCCTCGATTATCAGGAGTTGTAGCTTGATGCGGTGTAGCTTGAATTTGTGAAGCCTTTTCACCTCGACATTAGTTGGAAGTGGTGAGGAATCCATCTGAAAAAGAAAAAAAAAAGACAAATATAAATAACATATCAAAAAGTGTATGAGAGAGAACAAAAAAAAATTGATTGCTATCTCACAAATGGTTTTGTTCAAGATTGATATCTGCTATTTATATCCTAGTTTTAAATGCCATATGAATCTCCATGGAAATTGCCATCACCCAACAATAAAAGCAAGCATATAAATCCACTATCACACATTGACCATTCAACATTGATGCAATAATTAAACCTATAGATGTTCATAAAGTCATATATATTATACATGTTACCTATGTGTGCATATAGAGTCATGTTTTAAGATGTAACACCCACCTAATTCTTATCTAAGAAAAAAAGAAATCTTAAATTCATAAACAGTCACACCAGTTAAAAATACCCAACAGTCGTACCAAACTAATACTTACCAAATTCCAGAGAAACTAGGCATACAACACTATTTTATGTCTAAGTGTAGGTTATGTTGTTAACAATTACTTGCTTGGTTGTATCCCAATTATACTATTACTAATTGGAGAACTGAGGGAGACAATAAAACACTATTGGATTACATCAAAGCTGAAACAATTGCAAAATAATATATCATAAGCGTCAACAACAATTGCAAAGAACAAATCAAACTAGCACTTAACAAATCTTTGTCCAAACTAACAAGCGTGAACAACAATTGTACAGAATTAATCAATCTATGAAGCCAATCATAATAAAATCACAAGCATGTACAACAAATGCAGAGAAAAAATCAAACTAGCACAGTAAAAATTTTAATTTCTCTATTCAGTTTTTCTTAAATTAAATGAGTTTAATACAAAAACCTACACCATCTTCTTTACTTAAATATGTACTTATAAATTCTAAATTCATCAATCATTAGATATATTTGTTTTTATTATAATTTTTTATATGATATTAAATTATATGAGGTATATGGTAAATTTATATTCTGATTTTGTAATTATATATTTCTAATTTAAATACTATTTTTAAATTTTATTTTTGTTGTAACATAAGTATGTTGTTATTTTGTATATGAATTACAAAATTATAAGAGGTATATTTTCATATTTTATTTTTTATTGAGATATCTGATTTAATTTAAATACTAAATTAGTAGAAGTATCCTAAGAATATATGATATATTTTAAATTGTGTTTTGAAATTAAGAAGTTGTTTTAATGGGTGATTATGTGGCAATCTAAGAAAATAACAACATTTTACTTTATATAGATAGATAGATAGATAGATAGATAGATAGATAGATGGTATCATTTTGTTGAAAAAATATAGTATTTTTTGTTTACTTTTGAATATATCTCTTTATGAAAATAAGAACTATTTAATTAAATATATACACACATAAAAGAAACAAAATTAAGAATCTGCCACATAATTTGTAGTAAGCATCATTGTCTCAAAGCCAAAATTATTATACTAACCTCACTATACATTGAGAGGAAGAGAAGAAATGATGAATGCGCATTAAATGCATGGACAACACATTTAATATGATGTACTACATTTAATGTGTTGTCCCCTTATTTATTACTCGTTAACACATGCATTATTGTATAACACATATATTATATGTTAATATATATTACCTAATAACAAATATGTTAACATATATTATACGCCTAACACATATATTATTTGTTAACATATTTATTATCTGATATATATTTATTTGATTGACACATATATTGTGCGTTAACATATATTTTAGCTGATTATATGGCTAACACACATATTACATGTTAATATATTTATAATCTGATAAAAACATATCTGATTAACACATATATCGTGTGTTACTATATATTATCTAACTATATAGATAACACTTATTCTTTGTAAAATATTTCTTTATCTAGATAAACAACACTTATTAGATTAGCAAATATATTGTGCATTAACATATATATTACCTGATTAACACATAATTACATGTTAATACACATGTATTACCCGCTACCTAATATATTATATGTTATGTGATTATACATAATATATGTGTATATATGATAAAATTATTAATTCATCTCCTCACATATATGACTAACACATAATTTTTTATGACTATACACTTATTATTTGGTAACACATTTATTATTTCATAAAATTAACACATATTATGTGCTAACATATTTATTATCGGAGCAACACATATATTTCTTGCTACCGCTTATATTTCCTGGTAAAATATATGTTATCACATACTTTATATGACTCATCAATGAAACGAAGCCTTTACATTAATATGATCCATCTTAATCATTTAAACTTCTTCTCCAAATGAGCTGCTGTCCATATTGTTCCAAGTGGCACATATATAAGGTTTAATATATAAATTTGAATTAAAGATGCTACGTGGGCTGGAAGATAGAAATTAGAAATCATTAGCGCATTATTAGGGGTATAATGGTCTTAAAATGTGCAACATGAGCTTAGGAATAGTAGATGGATAGTTAGTTAAATAAAGAACTTATGTATAGTGGTCCAAATTTCTTTCAAAGTAAGTATTTTTTTGATATAGTATATTGAACCACAAATTCTGAATGATTGTGAATGATTTAAATTTTATAAATTTTTGGATGATTTTAAATAAATTTTAAATATTTTTTTATGACTTGTGACAAAATTTCATAACTCCACTTAAATAATGATATGTGAATTTTTGTATTTTAATTTAAGAAATCCTCTAAAATCTCTTAAAATCACTCAACATCGCACCCATAGATATGCTATGATTGTACTTTTTAAAATCAGTGTTCAATAACACTAAATATTAGATGACTTTTAGAATTTCATGTTTGCATAACAGATGATTTGCCCCGTTAATCCAAATTACTTAAAATACTTGTTTTAATACACATCGTAGAAACTATTTTCTGATTTTACAAAAACACAGCTGAAGCAGCTGCCTAGGAGGTGAATAAATGTTAGGCACTACTCAAAGTAGAGAGATGATGCGATTTTGTGAAATTTGCCAAAACATTCGCTAGTGTGAAGAATCTCACGTTTTTTGCTTATTTTACGTTAAAACTCAAAATTTTTGTTAGATCTACAATTATGGATACCAAGATAATGAAAAACTAGATTAAAAATAAGCAAGAAAAAGATTGAACCGCTGCGTACTTTTGTATTTCGTAAAATTTACATTAAGAAGATGAAAGTTAAATTACTATTTTATCATTTATTTAAGTGAAATATATTTTTTAAAAATAAAATGCATAATAGGCACTAGAACTAAGGATATCCAGATATGGATAATTCTCCGCAACCACTACACCTAGTGAATATTAGTTGGTTATGTATGCAATATAAAATATACAATGATGATTTCTGATAAATGTTCTAAAATTAATCCTTGATTAATTGATTAGACATTGGGTGCTATTGAAGTGCACGACTAGCTACTGCCTAGTGAAATTTAAAACATGGCTAAATATTATCACAGTTTGAACTATAACGGAAAAAAAATCGCTTTCTCTCTCTACTGTTGAGAGACTCCATTGTTGTTGAATTCAAGCTTGGGAGAGGTGACCAGGACGCTTCTTTAGCTCCGGCCGATGTTGTCTCTCCCCTCCCGTCATAGATCTGATGTTGTTTTCTATTTTGGGCTAAGGTTTTCATGGTCATCGAGGAGATGGATAAGTTGTGGTATGTTCGTCACCGGTCTTATTTGGATCTTCTTCTCCGCTCGTCCTTGGTCTAGATCTGGCTAGTTTTCGCAGATCTAGAGATCCTTTAAGAGTTTTACTTCTTCTGAGTGCTTCGTCGTGGTGAAGGTTGGTGTAAGAAGGAGATCTTGTTGTGAGTTGGTGCTCTGGTAGGCATAAGCGAGATGATTTGTTTCTCTTTTTGCCATGTTTGATGAGTTGGTCTGGTGTCGGTCATGGCTTATCTGATCTTGTTTTTGGCTCAGTATTCCCTCTTTTTTGCCCATTTAGAAGTGTTTAGTTAACCTAATCTAATGGTTTGATGGCTTAGTTAGATCTAGTTCTGGTTTGGTTTGGTCTATTCCGGTTTGTTTTAGGCTAATTGTTTCTCCTGGTTTGATCTTTGGTTACTTCTCCATTTTCGATATGTTGCTGGTCTCGTATGATTTTGGTATTATGGTAGAGGTTTTTTGCTCCTTGTCTGCACTTTCAAGACTTGATCGAGGTCTAGTTTTTCTTGGGTTTGTATCATTTGGTCGTTCATCTACGTGTTTGTATTCGTTTTTCGACTTTACCATAGCTGGGAGATTTGTGAGATTTTGTTCTTTCTGGTATAGGAGCCTAATCCATCATTTGTGAGGTGCCCTTATTCATTATAAGAGATCTCTTTCATCTGTTCTTGCATTGTTCTGCAGTGTAGATGTTTAACTCTTCCAACTCGAGATAATATTAACTTGATTCTAGTTGGTTTTAGTTATTTCGGTTTCTGATTCTGTAATAGTTTTTTAGCTTCCCTTGTTTGGACAATGTCTTTAGGGATATGTTGGTTTTTCTCTTGCTTTTGATTGTGTTTTTGGCATATAGTATTCAAACTCGATTGTACTATTTTTATTATCAGATGAAAGAAAAAATGGCTAAATATTATCACAGTTTGAGAGTAATTTGTTATCTTCACTTCTCGTATCTTCACTTTAGTAGACAAAAACCCTTATAGCCCATGATTTGTACCATTGTACTTTTTTTTGGGTCAAAATGTATCATTGTACTTTAATAGGCCCAAATGTAGTGGGTTTAGTTTAGTAATGAAGGCTCAACTAAAGTCTGTCTTCCTCATTTTGCAGTGACGTTAGTACGTTCATCTTCATTACCTTAATTGCAATTTACAACTAATACAATTATTACAGGCAAATAAATGGCCAATTAATCGACAACCTTACTCTCTCCGGCCTCCGTACCGTACCTATCTTCACGATTGCAATTTGGAGATCTTCTTTTTGGCTTCGTCTGCGATTCACCACTCTCTCCCTCTCTCGTCTTCTCTGCCATCTTAATGTTTGCTTGAGAGCAAGAGTCAACCATGGGCGTTTGTTGCCCTTTCCTCCAACCTTGGGATCGAGCTCAGAACCGATTTCTCCTCAATATTCCTTGTCTCTCCGATCCTGGTACAAATTCCTTTCTTTTTACCCTAATCCTTACCCGTTAGCTAGAATTGATTGTAATTCCTTCTGATTCACTAACTTTTAGCTATCTTCACCTACCAGTTCGAAGATCTTCTGTGCTTTTGAAATTGGCTCTAGTAGCTCTACACCTCATCTTCGTCGGCTTTCTCTTCCTCTTCGATGCAGAATTTATCGAAAGAACTAAACGAGATCCATGGTACTTCCTCATCTCTCCCTCTCTCTCTGTCTCTCTGGTTAATTCAATCACTTCACCCCTCAATTTGGAGCTTAATGTCTAATTACTATGTGATTCCACTTAACAGGTACATGGGCTCATATATCTTGTTGTTTTCTGCCACGCTTCTGCAGTATTTTATAACTTCTGGCTCTTCACCTGGGTATATCTAACTATCCATGCCTCACTGTGTTTCATTTTGAAAACTAAAACATGATACTGATCTTCTTTTATTTCTTTCTGGTCTTTTAGGTATGTTGTTGACGCGATGAGGGATGTTTGCGAGGCAAATGCAGTTTACAGAAACTCATCGACCACCTCAATGTAAGAACTGTCATTCTGTTCTTGTTGTTGCAAACTCTATGGGATTTGATGGAACAAGTGTCTATGACACTAGAATAGACGAAATAGATAGGGGAGGGAGAACAAAGGAAGGGTCTTTTGACCATTTGGTTAGGAAATCTCTACAGCCTTTTTTCAAATTAGTTAGGGTTCTTTAGTGTAATCATGACTCAAAGATAAGAAATATAGCTACGTTACTTGATTCTCATCAAAGTGATGGTGGTGAGTCTTACTTCTTTGTGTCTCACTGTTGCTGTGTTTATACATTTATTCTGTCATTATTTAAGCGAAGCCAACATGCTTCCAGAAAAAGCGAGAGCTTTCTTGTTACTGTGGAAGGAGAATCAGCCTCAGTTGGCAGAAGGACTCCAACTTCCTGGGGGAAATTGGTTCTGGACTTGTACCCTCCAGGAACATCCATAAGGTACATATGAACTTTAATGTGAATCCTGAAGAATCAACTTATAACTGGTAATGATTAGCACGAAGAAGTTTACTGAATTGTCTCACTTTTTACGTGCAGAAATTTGACATGCGGCTACTGTCATTTGGAGCAGGTAACATTTGAATCTTAAATGGTTCAGTTGTCCACTGTAGCTGTTCTTTCAGCTTGTACTTTTTACCTGTTAGCTCAAGTTTCCCCTCCCTGAATCTTTTTCTCGAAACACATGATGATTTGCAGCCTCCACGAACCAAGCATTGTCATGATTGTGATCGATGTGTTCTTCAGTTTGATCATCATTGTGTTTGGCTGGGAACATGTATAGGCCAGAAAAACCATTGTAAATTCTGGTAAGCCTGAACTGGTGCTGTTACATTTCCCATCTATGGTAGAGATAACAAAGCCAAAGAATTTAGATAATCGTGTTTCCATGATATCAGGTGGTACATCTGTGAAGAGACAACTCTATGCATCTGGACACTCATCATGTACATTGACTACATGTGTAACGTAACAAAGCCTTGGTGTGAGATTTTTCCACACTCCTTGTTTTGGCCTATTTGGCAGCTCCAACTCGTTAAAACATGAAATTTAAATGGCATTGTAAACAGGTGGAAGAATGCAATTATCATACTGTTGGTTGTCATATTGCTGATCTCCTTAATTTTTGTGCTGCTGCTTCTGATTTTTCACAGGTGGGTTCTCAAATTTCGCAATTTCATACCTTTTCACTTTTTTCCTTTTTGTCACAAAAGTTTCTGGTTTTTATTTCAAAACTGATTTCCTGCAGCTACCTAATTCTGACGAATCAAAGCACTTATGAACTTGTAAGACGAAGACGTATTCCTTACATGAGGTATTTAACTCAGTTTTTATCATCTAGTAGTAAAATCAGGCTACTTAAACGAAAATATAAAGAGAAACTTTGCTTCTTTAAGTTACTTTAAGGATGGGATCGGTTTGTTTGTGTGATACTAAAGCTCTTGGGTTTGCAGAAATATACCGGAACGAGTGCATCCTTTCAGCAGAGGAATTCGAAGGAATCTATACAACGTCTGTTGCGGAAACTATAATCTAGACTCACTTCCCACTGCGTATGAACTCGAGGAAAAATCAAGACCCTACACTTGCTTAGATATGTTGAAATGTCGGTGCTGCTGAGTTTCTTTCTCTTGTTATATTATAAATAGTTTTATACAATTGCCTCCATTGTTCGAGTTCCAAAAATCTATGAAGGTAACATATTTACTCTAAAATATGGATGGAGTTGTATACACAAACATGGAATCCGGTGAAATTTTATTATATATGCAAAGAGAGTATGTTCAAAAGAGAGACTCTAGCTTGGATCATTCGCCTGTACAAGCTTTCCAGCGACTCCTCCAGATCTTCAACTGCAATATCAAAGTTATCCAAGTTTGTGATCACAGACTTGATGTTTTCTTTCTTTACCTCTTGTGCCAAGCTTAATCTCCGTAGTTCTTCGTCCATCATCTGGAACTCGTTTCTTTGTTGACCACTTTTAGTTACGTTCTTCTTCACAAGTATAGTGACCAATGTCCATTTGGAAGGCCTGGGCTTTGGTACATCTGTGGATAAGGACAACATAACTGTCCTAAAGGTATGACATGTTTGGGAACAAACTTGTTGGAGCAATTCTACCAAAGGGTGAGAGGATCCAGAGGGAGAAGGAAGATCGGTTTGTTTAAGCAACAACAGAAGCTTAGCAAGGTCCTTATGAATAGCTTTCCTAGATCGAATAAAGGCTTTGACGTGGCTGCGGATGGTTGAATGATCTCCACCGTGTCTCCTCCGTCTAAAAGCAGAACGAAGGTCGCAGAGACAATCCTTGATACGGCAAGTGATGTCTCTTAGCTTGGAGCACAAGTCAAGGTGTACAAGGGAAAGATCAAGGAGATAAGTGAAGAAAGAGTGATGAGGGAGTAGTGAAGAAGGTGACTCGTTGAAGAGATGAGAAACAGAGTCGTAGAGCTGTGAGAGAAGTGCTAGACTGTTGTTATTATATGCAGGAAGCTTGTTAAGGAGTTCCTGAATTTGGTTGAGGCCATTTGGGTGTAGCCGAGCTGGTAAACTACAAGACCGGACATGGTAGGAAGAAGCCATTGATGAGGTTTTTGAGAGAGAGAGAGATTTAGCTAGACAGAAGTTGAACAAGTATATATATAGAGGGAGCTATAAAGAGAGAGAAAGAGTTAGAAAGGTCAAATGAAATAGGATTTAGGGTTGTGAATGTAAAAAGCCACGTGAAGAGGATAGTGTTCCTTGTTCCATCAAAGCCAACTTATTGTTTTGATATAGACAGATGCAATTAGAGAGGTCGTTCTTTTTCTTTTTTTTTTTAACATATATATTACTTTAATTTATCGACCTAAGAAGAGTGCAAATTATTTACAAAAGAGATAAATTTTAAACACTTCCAAGTAATCAATTAGCCTTACTGTTGAGACTTCGCGGAATATGATGAAAAGAAAAAATGTAGAAGCGTCTTTGGAAGCTGTCAAAGTCGTCCAAATATTGAGAGAACGCAGGCCACTCGTCTGGATTCGCCACCATCTTCAAAATCTCTTCACAATCCGTAGCACATTCGATTTCAGAAATATTTAGCTCTAAAAGAGATTTTATAGCCCAAAGAATTGTCTCAAATTCGATATTTAGAGGGGACAGGCAACGAAACACTCCTTTGGCACTCATACTGACTCCGATAAATCTGTAAAACAAAATCATCCTAATCTAATGAGCCATCAATAAAACAACGATATTCTTCCATAAGCCATCAATATATAGAGAGGTCGTTCTATACGTACCGAATTTGCTAATTTTATGTATTTCTTTTCTTATCTAATTTAGCAAAATATAATTGAGGTACCCACTTAGATCTTTACTCTCTTTTTTTAAAAAAAAAATTTATCAACAATTACATTAATAGTCCATCTGTAATCTTTTTTTTTTTTGGTCAAAAGAGTCCATCTGTAATCTAAACATCTCAAATATCAAACTAAAATTTAACTAAGCGATTATTTGGAATTAGATTCCAAAGAAAACTTGTATATATACATTTAACTGTTAGACAAAAATACTTCTCCACCGTAATCTTTAGTTAGGTGAGAAAAATCAAAACTAAGATATTTTGTCAAGTACCTCAACTTTGAGATTCAATTATATCTAATCACTTAATTAGTGAGCAACTTCCTCCATACTGGTGTGATCAAAGGAAGATTGTATACAGCATAACCTAAACAACATATAAACTTTATATTGAAAATGACTGATCGATCTGATATAATAGAGAAGCTGGTGGTTGGATAATAATATATATGGGACCTTGTGCACGAGTGTCTTGTTAAAACCTTCTAGAGCAAATAATCAATATACAATTCATTGCACCGATTTTCTTTTTCTTTGATTGACTAATCTGAATTCATGAACTTGACCTGTCCCTATCAAAATACAGCCTGCAAGTGTTCATCTATCGTCTCTAATTAGATTAGATAGGATTCCAAATATCTCAACTCTCAAAATATCTATATACCCGAACTATTAGGCTTTTCAATAGTAGGAATCTTCACGTGCCTTTGATATGTAACTTTTTCCTTTATTGATTTTCTTGTATACTTATTTGGGTAACAAGAAGATATTTCATTTGAGATATTTGTTCGATCTCATGCATGTACGAAGAAAAGTTAAACAACACCGATTTGGTTCTACGATCAGGTTACTTATCATAGCCAAATTCACAAGACACTTGCAACTAGTGTTCTTGTTAAGAAATAACTCAAAGCCTAAAACAAATAAATTTCGATAGAAAAAATGCAGAAATAAAAATTTTAATGTTATAATTAATTGTCACCAATCATACAAATTTCACAAAAGATATTTGTGTTTATTTTTTATTTTTTTAATATGTAAGCAAAACGGTGGATGTCACGCGTTTATTAGTCGATAGTGTTTCGACCTCGTTATTTTCAAAAGATATGTCATATCCATTCTTGCCGGTCTATCATCTATTTCTTCATTAGTGAGATACATTCATTTGTTATAGGAGGTTTTATTATCAATTTGAACTCCATATAGTTGTTGATGGGTTACATCTACGGTTAACATGTCTTTGAGTGGTTTTCCAGTCTTAGTATAGTCCTTTTCAGGTGTTATTTTAGCTTCCCTCTTATGGATTTAGTCTTTGGGAATATTTTCTTTTTCTACCGGCTTATGTATTGAATTCATGCTACTCTATCCAGATTTATAATATATGAATTATTAAGTGGAAAAAAAGACAGAGGACGTATATTTGGATTGCTCAACCATTGAAGAGTTGAGGTAGTTTAACTATTTGGACCGCCTTTTTTTTGGTGTAAAGTTTTGATAACACAACGGTAACATTTTATAGTAGTTTATTATTGTTTCATAAAATATTACACGTTTGTCTTTCAAATATACGAGTTTTTAAGGATATCCATAAATATATCTGAATCCGTATATGTAGTATCTGTTAAAGTACTATTTGTATCTAAAATTACATATATCTGAAATACGAATATTCGTAAAAAAAATAAGGATATCCAGCGAATATCTGTATCTGTATTCGACTTTTGGGATAAAGAAATTGAATATTTTTCTTAAAAATGTAAAAGAAAAAAAATTTCCATCAAAAATATTAAAAATAAACAATGGTGGAAAAATAAATATCAAAAAACAATTAAAATAATGAAATAAATAAAATAAAATAAAATAATTTTTTTGTTACAAACTTAAAAATATGTATAAAAAATTATATGGATACCCGGATATTCGGACCCAATATTCGTATTATCCATATTTGTATCTGAATCTGTCGGATCTCAAAATTTACTGTCTGTATTTCTATCTATTTTGACCGGATATTCATTTTCCGAATAAAATTTTGAATACAGATATCTCAGACCTAGTATTAACTCTAGAGGTTTTGATAATTGATTGATTCAAAATAAAGAAAAAAAATCTTAATAATATTTCTTAAATATATATTGTATACATATATAAATGCCATACGTATGTAATACTTATATACAAAATATGTACATACATATACCAAAAGAATATGATATTAGACCTGATATGTATAGTAACACAATTACATTTAACTAAAATTTTATCATATGATATTAGATTTTTTTTATTACGAAACTCGAACTATAGCTCAACAAGAATTACAAATATGATTACAAATATCTCTACTCTCAAAATATCTAGATAGCCTAACTATTACGCTTTTCATAATACATAGTAGGAATCTTCACGTGAATTTGATATAACTTTTTGTTTTATTGATTTTTTAGTTTTTTGATAAAGTGTTTTATTGATTTCTTGTATACTTATTTGGGTAACAAGAAGATATTGCAATTGGGATATTAGTTCGATCTGATGCATGTATCATGAAAGTTACACACCAATTTGGTTTTACGTTCAGGTTACTTATCATAGCCAAATTCACAGCACACTTCCAACTAGTGTTCTTTTTTAGAAAGTATTCAACCAATAATAAAACTAAACTAAAGATTTCAATTGTTAATTCTTTTCTCTTTTTTTCTTTGGATTGATAAGATCATATATATACATAACTCAAACTCTCAACTCTATTACCCTACAACATACAATTACATCAAAACACATTTTAATAGAAAAATTACATAACTGAAAATTTGATTACTTGACCGAAAATATTTTTCCCCTATTTTTCTTTTTTTCATATATACTCCTTCTATTTACTTATAGTTGATATTTTAAAAAAATTGTTATATTTTAGTTGATGTTTTAAGATTTCTATGCAAAATTTATTATATTTTTAATGTTTTTAACTGTTTGAATATTGCAGACTAATTTGTGATTGGTTAATTTATTTTGGCATTTATGATAAAGTATGTTTTGTTTAGAAAAAATTAAAATAATTAATTATTTTTTAATATATGTGAAATTAACTATGAAATATGAAAGATATAGGGAGTAATAATTTTCTTTTTATGGGTAAAATCTTTTGCTTTGATATAAAAAAAGGCGCGTATACACTTTTTATAAGTTGTTCATTCAATTTCAAGTAAGTAACATTGGTTGGTAATTTAATATGGAAACCGACAACCCTAAGTTTAGGTATTTTGCGAGTTAACGAAGATAGACAGGAAAAAAGTTGAGCCATGTGAAGTCACGTTACTCTAGAATGGACCCTCGGTTACCTAAAATTTTGCAAACTATTAAAACATAACATAACACAACACATTGGTTTCTCATTATTATTGTTTAGTTCGGTTTTTGTCATTTAGTGTAATAATGGTGCCAACCCAATCGCCATAATTAGTGAGCCATTGCTCCCGTCACCTCACTTCATCTCCTCTCTATTGCTGCCTCCATTACTTTCTCCTTCCTCCTGTCCCTTCATATAATACCAAAGGTAATATAATATCATGATATTATTAGCATTATTATATTATATTATAATGCCATGAAAAATCCTTCTGCTTTCCTCCATGCCCCCATGTTTTACCTATATGTGTTGGGTAAAATACAGAAAAAAACAGTTTTGAATGTAATAATATTTCTTGCTAAGGAATATTCCTCCATTTTATCATAATGTAACTTACACAAATAATGTTTGTACTGATCTTCAAATAACAATTTAGTCTTTATCAAAAAAAAAAAAAACAATTTAGTCCGTTGGACACTTAAATATTAGTCTACATGATATATAAAATTTAATAATGAGAAATTTGATTTAATACCCTCTTTTACTTTAGCAATTTACTAACTACCCAACCTATTATTACTACCTATTTTCGACCTATTTTTGCCCAAAATAATCATATGATTTTTCTCTCTCTTCCTTTTCTCTTTCTCTTACTCTTCTCTTATTCTTTCTGTCACGATTTCTTTTTTCTCTTTCTCTTCTCTTCCTCTTTTTCTTTCTACTAAAGAACTAGCAAATCGGATTACAGAGACATTAGAGTTTGGTTGGTGATAATCGAAGATTGAAAGTAAAGAGGTAATTTGCGTTGTAGTGAATTTGTTTATTTTGATTAAAAGATCTGATTTTAGATCTGTTTTTTCGCATCGGTGTAAAAATAGTGAGGAAAGGGTTGAGTATCAGGTTATCAACCTCGAGAATCCTTTCCTTCTATGTAGCAGGCCGATTACTTATGTGATTCTACAATTTGACCAACACATGTGTTTTTGTGATTCTTAATTTGTTTATGAAGCTCAGATTTGTCAATTATCTTGGGTCTCCAACTCTTAAATCCTTCAGTAATTAGATTATCTTTCATCTTACTCACAAGTTGAACCATCAGATTACACCCACCTTCTAAAGCTAAACACCAGTATGCAATATCAGATTTTGGATTCAACAACCCTTTTACGATTCTTGTATGCTACTTGTTTTTGTAAATTGAACAAAATCGTTTACCCAGAACAAAATTGTTTATCAACTACGAAATTCTTTATCAGGTACTTAATGAACAACCCTTTTACGATTCTTGCATGCTACGTGGTTTTGTAGGCTGTACAAAAGCGTTTACCCGGTACAAAATTCTTTATTAGATTCGAAATTCTTTTTCTGTTAGCAGATACAAAATATGTTAGCAAATACATAATATGTTAGCAAATACATAATATGTTAGCAGATACATAATATGTTAGCAGATACATAATATGTTAGCAAATACAAAATATGCTAGCAACTTAGCATATACAAAATATGTAATTCGTGTATGCAAAATATATTAGTGGTTGTTACATCTAGTTTTAGCATATAAGAAATTTGTTACCTGGTACAATATGTTTTACCGTGTACACACGCGGAGACAACGCATTAAATGTGTTGTCCCCTGCATTTAATGCTCCGTTGTTTTCTCTCTCTTCTATTTAATGTTGTTAAGGGCAATTTTGTCATTTCACATGTGGGCCAAGGGTAGTTTGTAAATAAAAATTATCAAAGGGGTATTTTGTAGGTTTTAAAAAAAAGGGATATTGAGCAAATTTACCCTTTAATAATTTCATATTTATGAAATTAGTCGAATGCAACGACACTATCTATTATATAAAAACAATTAGATATATTTCTATAAATGCAAATATTATATATAAAGAAATAAATTATAAATGATATCTTTACTATATTTTTTTCTTTCATCTAATTAAAACCAACAGAGTTACAAACCTTCTACACGCTACAGAGAGTTTCAAAAGCAAGGCAATAAGTACAAAGCAACAACATAAATACCCTCACACCTACCAAACAGAAAGCAATAACTCAAACATAAGGCCTACATAAGAGGCAACTAATAAACATAACCACAAAAGATCTCAATTCACAACAGCAGAGGCAGATTGGTGTTCATTGTCAAAGAGGTTTCGCAACCAACTTGGAAGACCATAAGCCACATAAGATTGTCTTCTCTCCTGCGATGTTACACTTTGTGCAATAAGAAACGAGCCTCTTTTTGTTGAACGAGGTTCATAAACAAGCTTTGCACCTACACAACGACTAAGTGCCTGAGTCAAACAACTGGTGTAAAACGCCTTGACCGGGACTGATTTTGGACGCGCCACCATCTTAACAAGTTCCATAGCTTCTGATGCAAAAACTACATTCTTCAGCTTTAAAGAATTCATACTTTCCATCGTCCACATCGTAGCCTGAAATTTTGCATCTAAAAGATTATCCAGCTTTGTAAAAGCTCTTCTACTGTGAATTAGACCCACCCCATCTGAATCTCTTATAACCCAAGCCGCACCACCTAACTTGGAGTGTTTGGACCAAGAGCATCCAATGTTGCATTTCAACCATCGAGATGGTGGAGGATGCCATTTCAGATTTTTTCTTAAGCCTCCTAGAATTTGTGTATTAACGTTGCGGTTAATTTCTTGTTGTGCTTGCATCCAGATTTGAGACTCTTCCCTAGCCTTTTGACAAACTTCAGCAGTAGAATAATGGATCCCTTTATACAAAAACGCATTCCTGTTTTTCCATAACAGCCAGAGAATCCAAGGTATAGCTTCTCTTACTTCTCTATGAATAGCTTTGTTCTTAATGCATGTAAAGATGTAATGAAGGTTTGAGTTTAGCGATCCTTGATCAAAACCACCTTCCGGGTTAGGAATACCTGAAACAGCCCAGGTCTGACGAGCCACAAAACATGTGAAGAGCATGTGGGTCGAAGACTCCATTTCCATTGAGCAAAGTTGGCACAGGGGTTCCGGTTTCATCCCTCTTCTCTCTATGTTTTCTGCCACAGCCCGTGCTCCACTCAGAGCCCTCCATATGAAGTTCCGAATTTTTGTAACCGTGGTAATTTCCAAGCTTCATATTTCAGGATGTTAACTGAGGGTAGTGCAGCTGCATCAGTGATCAAGCGAGCTTTTAAAGATCTGTGAGCAAGCCAATACCCTGAGTTTACCGAATAATCCCTTGACTTTGTGTGTTGCCAAGCCCAAAAGTCATCCATAAACATTGCCGACTTAATCTTCTTGATCCTGTCAATGTCTTGAGGTACAAAAACATGATCTAGTAGATTTAAATTCCAATTTTTAGACTGATTGTCCAATAAATATGCTATTGTGAGGTTTAGCTTAAAGATACTTTCTTTCCTCCATGAAGCTCTCATTTCACCATCTGAAATCCAATTATCCATCCACACCAAAATATTTTTGCCATTTCCCACCATAATATTGGATCCTAGTTTAATGAGCTGTCTCCCATAAAGGAGACTTCTCCAACCAAAAGATGGCCTAGCTCCCATATTTGCCTCCATGAAACTAGATTGTGTAAAGTATCTCGATTTAAGTACCCTTGCCAATAAGGACGGTGGCTCTTGCAACACTTTCCAAGCTTGTTTTGCGAGGAGTGCTTGATTAAAACTTAGGATATCCTTAAACCCCATTCCACCGAGGTTTTTCAGAAGACAAAGAGTATCTCAGCTTCTCTAGTGAGTTTTCCTTTTATTGTCTGATGAATTCCACCAAAAATCTGCCATTGCAGCTGATAATTTCTTGCACGATGTTTAGGTAGTTGGAAACAACTCATAGCATAGATTGGCATTGCCATTGCCACAGATTTTAGTAAAGTTTCCTTGCCACCCATTGAGAGTGATCTAGAGAACCAAGACGACATTCTTCCTTGAACCCTATCGTTAATGAAGTCAAGCAACTTGACTTTGGAGCCACTAAAACACTCTGGCAAACCAAGATAAACCCCAGCCCCTCCTGTATTAAAAATACCAAGCACATTTTGAACCTCTACAACTGCTGAAGTTGGAACCTTTGTTCCAAAAGTTATTGGGGATTTCCTCCACATTTATCCTCTGCCCTGAGATATCTTCATACTGAGATAAAAACACTCTTGAAAGCTTGAGCTTGGTTTTCTAATGCTCGCATGAGGAACAAGCTGTCATCTGCAAATAGCAGATGATGGACCGAGGGACATGATGCTTGAAATCTGATCCCTTAAATGAGATCAAGTCGTTTTGCTCTAAGCATTAGGTAAGATAGCGCTTCGGTACATAAGACAAACAGAAAGGGTGATATGGGATCACCCTGCCTGATTCCTCTTTCTGGTACTATCAGCCCAAAAGGCTGATTTTTTATCTGTTCTGAATAAGTAACTGAAGATACAATCGCCATAATCCAATCAATCCACTGTCCATCAAACCCAATTGCTACTAGGATAGTCTTCAAAAAAGACCACTCAACCCTGTCATATGCTATATATATATATATATATGTGTGTGTTTTCTTATAATTAAAATGTGTTTGCTGTTTATGTTTTTTTACAATTCTCCTTTTTTTTTATTACATACAACTTATACATTTTTTTAAGGGTGGATTTGTTGAAATATAGACAGATACTTTGTTAATTAAGAAAGTGATAATAGCAAATGGATAATTTGCTATCTGACTTTCATTTTCCATTTTATCCTTCTAAATTAAGAATCTAATGTTTTGTTTGTAAGTATAATACTATAGTTAGCAGTATAATGTTTTGTTAATACGGATGACAAGTTCAATATATATAAAGAACGGGAAGAATGAAGATGAATAAGAAAGGTTTCTCATTATTTGCAATGCTAACTATTGAGATAAATATATAACATAAATAATAACGTGCTAACAATATAGTTAACAATGACGTATTATAAACAAGTAAACAGTAATTCAATTATTTTCTCTTTATTACTTTGTAAATTTTTCAACTATCTATGGTCAGTCTTTACAATTTCCTTTGTTTTAATTAAAAAACAGGCTGCAAAAATTGATTTAGTTATGATTTTGCAATACAACCTGTTAAATATTTAGTATAAATAATTTACCAAAAGAAATTATTTAGATTAATCATTTACATATATGATTACTTAAGTACAATATAAAGTGTTTGAATGGTAACAATGAAATTCGTGTATTTGAGGAAAAAAATCATTTTGTCACCAATCACCATTTAACATAAAAAAGCGGGACGTATCACTTTTGGAAAAGCGGTGCGTATTTGAGTTTATATTTACGTTGAATTATCATGGACCACAAACACAAATGAAATGTATCACATTTGCAGTGGTTGGACCGCAATAGTAGTCTTTCTGTTCTTTTTTAAATAGAAGAAATAGAAAGTAACATTTCTTTCTTTTGTTATATGTTCGAGTGTATAGAGAAAATGATTTTAATTGTAAGATTTTTCTGTGCAAGATATGCTTATTTTTTGAAGTAGCTCTCGAAATTGTTCTTTTTTGTGAACTTATCTTTTTATTTTCGACTCTCAGACTTTTTTTTAATTAAATTACTAATCAATAATATGTAATAGTAATGAATTTGTTTTGTGAATTTCATAAAAATTACAAAATTTCGAAAGAGAGAATTATTCAATTTTAATCATCCAACTTTTCAATTTCTAAATTTATGATAGAATAAATTCATTACAATAATATTAATTTATAATATTATCCAAAAAATCATATCGATTTTATATGTCTAACGTGTTAAAGAATGTTATACAAATGACATATGTCTTATGTTAATTAATAAGATTTAATCTATAACTCAAATTCTAAATTGTATCATATAAGATTAATTTACTACATAAAATCAATTGCAAATTAAATCGATAAGGACAGAGTGATAACCTAAAACTTCTTTTTAGTCTATTAAATCTTAGTATTGAAGGGTCGAACCCATGATGCTAAAGTTATTAGTTAGAACATCCTAATCGTGAGAATGAGAAGAACTTAATACAAAAATATATATTTTACTGAAAAGATTATAGAGATGAATTTTAATGAAAATAATAATTGAATATTTTATCAATTAAAATATAATATAATTACTTAATTTTTAATATTATCCACAAAATCGTACCACTTTTATATTTTCAATGATCATAGTTTTTTTTGTCCCACACTGATATAATGTCACCAATCAAAATATATTTTATCCTTTTTTTTAGTTAAACCGTATTTAAACCATACTTGTCCCACACCACACTCTGTCCCACACTGATAAAATCACTGTCACCAGTCGAAGCCAAAATTGAATGGGTCGGCCTCATAGCAACCTTGAACAGTTGTATGTGTCTATGTGTGGGGACAATAGGAATCAAAGATCCGCTCCTCTCTCCCCCTTTCTAATTCATTAATAAATTATAGATTAACAAAATCACTAGACCCTTCCGAGTTTATAGATCTTGATAATCATGATGCCTTTATCATTTCTGGTGTCAAAATCATTTAATAATAGTGCGCACGAGGGGAGGAGATTTCTACCAATGGTAGACTGACACGTCAACATGTCAGGGTGCAAACACAAATCTTACAAACTCCATTATTGAACCTTCCGTAATTTTTCTTCTTCACCATGTGATCCATAAGCCGGACGTGTAAAGCTGCTAGAATTATGAATTTTAGAGAATTTCCATCCTAGTACTTCTGCGTATATGCCTTTTGAGATCCTATAACCATTAATTTATCATCGCCTGATTAGTTTACTTAACTTGAGGTAAAAATTTTGGATATTACTGTTAACAAGTGTTTATTTTTCGATTTATGTAGCTATAATTTCAGGATGAATCCATTATATTCTTGACTGTAAGGATCTGTATATATCAGTATATATGTTTTTGTGTACAATTAGAGACTAACTAACTAATTAACTAGGAGTGTGTTGTAAGAATGTTAAGCAAACAAACTCTATATTGAACAAGAGACTTGAAAACAGAATCAAGTGCAGACTCGAGTCTTTCTGTCCTTTCCTCTAATATTTCCAACATCATCTTCACTTCTTTGGTGTTATCACCATCTGAACGTAGAACCACATCAAGATTATGCAACTCGCTCATTATCGAGGACGATGATCGACCACCACCGATCAGCTTTGAGACAAACCTGAGGGCACATGTGTTTGTCTTCATCACGTTTGTTGTCGAAAGAAACGTGAAAAGAGATCGGAAAATGGAGACGGCAAGCTCGGTGGTTTCGGAGACATCTAACTTCTTGAGACCTAGAACAAGCTTGTTCGTCTCTTTCTTAATCTTCTTTCTGAAAGAAAAGTATTCTTTGATCTGAACCTCCATGGATTTGTCTTTTCTTCTAAGTGCAGATTGAAGGTTAAGAAGATGTTCTCTAAGGGTGAGGACTAGGTTTCTCGCTGCGTCGCAAGAGTCTAGTAACGTGGTTGACACGTCAAGAGAACGTTCAGCTTGAGCGGTGGGAAGAGAATGATTGAGTTGGTGAAGGGAATTGTAAAGCTCAGAGAGGTTGAGTAATGAGATTTGAAGAGACTGTGAATCAGATGAGTTTTTACAGATCTGAAGTTGAGAGAGTGCAGCTTCAAATTTAGCAGAAGGAGGATGGATTCTAGATGGAAGACTTATAGATCTAAGAGGCATATGTGAAATGGTTTGAGAAAAAGCCATGTTTGTTGATTCGTCTGAAGAAAAAGAAAGAAGAGAAGTTGAATATATATATGAAGTGAAGGCATGTGCACAAACATGGGATATTTTGATTTGTTTAATATTATACAGTAATTGTTTAGCCAAGCCACGATGCACATGGAAGTGAAAAGAAGCTTTGAATGCTCTGTTGTGAACGTGAAACCGAATTCAGAGGACCATAGAGAAGAGACCTATAACTTGATGTTGTCTTTGTGATTCCCATTTGTACAGCCGGAGAGAGTGGGCTTGTTTGTCCGAAGTAAGAGACATGGAAACATTTGTTGCAGAACATTTTCAGATTCCAACTCTTTCTTGTTTCATCCAATTGTTAATTTTTTTAACCAATTGATTATTCACCTTCTGTTCCCGAGATGGTCGTGAAGAGGAAGACGATGTCACAGAGTTATTTTATTCCTAATGAAGATTTTATACAACTGTACTTATCTTTAATAATGCTGAATAGAAGAATTTAGGTGGGCGGTTCAATGTTTTCAGCCCGAATTAAGACGTTTTTTTGTTTATTATAAGGTTTTATAAATTTGATTTGAGTGATTCAAGGCTGTCATTGGATTCACGATCAATTGGAAACATTAAAGAGTGAGAGGGACAAGATTAGGAATTAAGATAATGCTCTGTCTCCATTACAAGAGATCATTGTAGATCGTATGTATAGGAAATAATGCAAAATTAGGGGACGATGTACTGTACGGGAAATCTTACAAGTGGTACGTTTCAGACAAGATCTTCATGGAATTTTTGATACATTGAACCTCATATGAAGTGTTAATCCACACATTCTTCTGCTCTGTCTAAACCGGGTCTAATGATTTAGGCCCAAGTCTTAGACACACAATATTGGGCCAGTTGATTATAGAGTTGAAGCCCACGAAAATTGGACTAATATGCTCATGTTTTAGCGGTTTCTGATAAATGATCAAGTGGAAGACTGGAAGTTTGTTAACTTGAACTAGTATGCTCTTATGATTTGGACAGCTTTTATTTGTATAAAAAAGTGTAATTCATAACTCAAAGTTTCTACTTAAATTATATCATGTGAAACATCTTGACTCTCTATATTTAAATTATTAAAGATACAAAAATTTAACATAAAAGACATTTTTTCGATTTAAACAATTTGTTGGGAGAAAGAAACAATTCGGGATATAATTATAAGAGAAATCTTTTAAATTAGGTTTCAATTTCGAAAACCTAGATATCTTTCTCTCCGGCAACCTTCGAGACCTTTCTTCGCCGCCGGTCACAGCGTCGAAAATCACCGCCACTCTTTTCTTCAAGCCCGTCTCACCTCATAAGACAAAAATCCAAACCCAAAGACAATCCCCATGGGAGCTCCTCCCTCCCCCCGCCCCAAAATCTTCGTCTCCGACAAATACCTCTCCAAGCGCTGTTTGTTCGTGTAGCAACGCCTCCTCTTTCAGCCTCGCTGCTGAGCACTACTTCGGCCCCTGAAGCTATTTGTGATGCCTCTCTCCCTACCGCACATATGAGTACAGTCATCGCAACAGTAAATCTAGAGCCAGGTTCATCTGCCTCTCAAATTTCCCTTCCAGAGCGTGCTATAACGCCAGATCAGTCTGTTGTAGTCTCAAATTTGACTCACCCTCCTCCTCCGGCAGCGGGAGCTGCAAAATATGCCCCCCAAAATTCTTGTTCTGGGCCTGAAAAGCCTCAAACACAGTCAATTGTCAAAGCAAAAGCAAATGCTTGGACAAGCTTTTTCAAGCCTACGGCTGTATCCACAGCTGAAAAAAATGAATCTTTTCTACTGTCTTCTGGTGAAGCTTGTGTCAAAATTTCCAGCTCCTTGATCAAGAAGCACATGAAGCCTTGGGAATTCTTCATCATCAGCTAGTTTTATTCCGACCCACCCTTTCAGGGCACTCTTCACTCCATCGTTAATGGTATTTTGAGTCCTAGATACCGTGACATTAATGTCTCAAAACTTGAGGGATTTACATTTTTGTTCCGGATCCCGAACGCAACAACAAGACACAGACTGGTCTCCCAGCGTTTCTGGAACATTGACGGACAAACAATGTTCATTGACAACTGGGAACCAGAATTTTTTCCTGAAAAACCCGAACTTTCTTCAGCTCCAATCTAGCTGGAACTCTGAAACGTTCCCTTTTAGTGTTTCAATAGCGATGACCTTGCACAGATTGCTTGTTTGGTGGGTGAGTCATTGAACTGTCTCCAACCACAACAAACAAATTAAACTTGGAGGTTGCTAAGGTTTTTACTGTTATTGACCCAAGGCATCCTCTCCCAAAATCAGTTAGTGTGCAATTCCCAAACAACAAGATCAAAAAAGTTCTTGTCTTCAGTCCTTGGATGCCTCAAGTATGTGCTCCATGCAAAACAATATGCCACAGTATTAAGAGATGTCCATCAGCCCCAATTACATGTTCAGGTTGTAACTCTACAAAGCATGTTCTCTCGCTACCCTCGCGTCAAGCCTAAAGCGAAAAAACCTCAAGCTAAAAAAGATCTTCCAGATCTTGCAATTCCTGTTAAGAAATCTCCTACATTACAAGGTTCTTCGTCTAGTACAGAGCCTCAGGTTGTTGTTACAGAATCAGTTGTACTTGCTAAGCCAACTACGTCCCAAATTGTGAACCCATTGGCAACCCCTGTTGTGACCTCAGTTATAACTCTGACAGTCCTAAATGCTGAAGCCTCAGCCACCCAATAAAAACAACCTGCCTTGGAGCCAAATCCACTCACTGAAACGCACTATGCACGGATCAAGTCCAAGCGTTCCCTAAATAGTTTAACTTGTGGCTTCGCTGCAGAGCCAAATTCATCTGATGTTTAAGTGAACAGAACAACCAATCTAGTTCATATTACCAGCTCTTAGAAGAGGATTTTCAGGAAGTTAAAACCAGGAAGCAAAGGAAAAAAGATTGAGGCAAGGGCCTCACCAAAAATTAACCTTATGTCTACAGACATTTGTTGTTGGAATGTCCGCTGGTTTAATAAACTCTCCCATCGAAGCGAATATAAGAATTGGGTTAGGAAAAATATGCCATTTTTTGGCAGCCTACTTGAGACTCATGTACGGTAGAGGAAAAGTCTCAAGTTACTTAATACCACATTGCCTTCTTGAAGAAAATTACAATTTCTCTGACATTGGTCGCATCTGGATCATTTGGCACCCTTTAGTTCAGGTCAAAATCATCTCCAAGTCTTTGCAGATGGTAATATGTGAGGTTCTCCTCCCTCAACACAACTCTCCGATTCATGTGTCCTTTATGTATGCTTCCAATTTGCTTTCTGACCGTTATGTTTTATGGTATGAGATTGAGTCTACAGCTACAATTACTAGAAATCTTCCCTGGACTATCTTAGGGGATTTTAACCAGATTTTAAAACCTTCAGAGCACTTAGGTTTTAATGGATCTTCTTTCGACTGAGCTACCTCTGAATTTCGTGACAGCCTCCAAAATGCTTTTATAGTTGATCTTCATTTCAGAGGTTGTGAGTTCACCTGGTGGAATAAAAGAACACTCAATCTAATTACCAAGAAGTTGGATGGCATTCTTGTAAATGATTGTTGGCAATCTGCGTTTCCTTCTTCCTCTGGTTTTTTTTTTATCCACCTCACTTCTCGGATCATGCTTGTGCAAAGCTATCGCTAACATCCACCTTCACTCCCCAGAAATCACCTTTCAAGTTTGCAAACTTTCTCCTGAAAGATACTAACTTTTTGCACTTGATCTTCTCCCTCTGGTTGTCTACAGATGTGATTGGTTCCGACATGTTTCGACTAACCAAGAAACTCCAAGCTTTAAAGCCTCACATTCGTAGCTTCGCAAGCGAGAATTACTCACAACTTGAACTGAGAGTTCAAGAAGCCCTTGATGAACTCACAGCTTGTCAAAACATTACTCTCTCCAACCTGTCCTTCTCAAATGCAGAGTTGGAGATACATGTTCAACGTAAATGGGCAAATTCCAGCTAAGGCAGATGAGAATTTTCTGAGACAAAAGTCTAGAATCTGTTGGCTCAAAGATGGTGACAGTAACTCCAGATTTTATCACAAGATTATAAATCAAAGATAGGGGACAAATCAGATAGCTTTCATGGAGAATGATTCAAGCGCAAAATTCTCTTCATCCGAGGATATTCTTGACTTATGCTCTCATTATTTTGCAGTTTTGCTATGACATTGTCCTTCTCCATCATGTTTTGTTTAGGAAGACATATCTAACTTGCTTGGCTTTAGATGCTCCCGGGAACAATCTGAGAGCATGTATGCCCCTTTCTCGAGCTTAGAGATCAAGGGAGGCTTTTTTTTCGCTCCCAAAAAACAAGTCTTGTGGACCATATGGCTACTCAGTCGAGTTTTTTACATCATGTTGGGGTATTTTAAGGGGTGAGGTAACAACATCAATCTAGGAATTCTTTCAGTCCAGAAAGCTATTAAAGTCTTGGAATTCGATAACTCTTATCTTGATTCCCAAATCCCAGACAACTTCAAAACTTGCTCATTTTCATCCTATAATTGCTTAAATACAGTTGTACAAAGTGATCTCATAGCTTCTTGCTGGAAGACTAAAATCATTGAGGCCTCTTATTGTTGGTAATTCTCAGTCAGCTTTCATAAAGGGCAGACTCCTAGCGGAAAACATGCTTCTTGCCACAGAGTTAGTCCACAACTATAACCGCAAATGCATCACTCTAAGAGGTATGCTAAAAGTGGATTTAAAAAAAACGTTTCACTCAGTTATGTGAAACTTTGTAGCTGCAGCTCTGCAAGGACTTGGCCTCTCAAGGATCTTTATAGAGTGTATCATAGAGTGTGTATCTACACCAACATTCTCGATAGCCATAAATGGTAAAGTGGGAGGTCATTTCAAAAGCTCTAAAGGCCTTAGGCAAAGAGACCCACTTTCTCCCTACCTCTTTATGATCGCTATGGAAAGTTTTCAAACCTGCTTTTATCCCGTTACAACTCTGGTTACGTCCACTTCCACCCATGAGCTGCAGAGCTAAATTTGACCCACTTAATGTTTGATGATGACGTCATGATCTTTTTTGATGGTACAAGCTCAAGTCTTCATGGAATCTGTGAAACAATGGATGATTTCGCGGGCTGGTCAGGACTTCATCTTAGTAAAGAGAAAACAAAGCTTTTTGTTGGAGGTGTACTCGAATCTGAGCTTCATGCTCTAGATTCTTATTGATTCTCACGAGGCAAGCTGCCAATTAGGTACCTTGGTTTACCACTCATGCATAGAAAACTTTGTTACCAAGACTACTCTCTGCTCATCTCAAAAATTAAAGACAAGCTGAATAATTGGACCGTTAAGTGTCTCTCTTATGCTGGCAGACTCCAAATGCTAGCCTCGGTTACAAACGGGTTGGTCATCTTTTGGATATATACATTTCGTCTCCCTAAACGTTGCTACATGAAATTGAATCTTTATGCTCAAGATTTTTATGGTCGGGTCATATTGCTTCCAAAGCGTCAGCCAAGGTTGTTTGGTCATCAGTTTGTCTACCTAAATCAGAAGGAAGTCTTGGCTTTAGGAGGCTTGGTGAATGGAACACAATCCTAAATGCAAAACTAATCTGGTTACTCTTTTCTGTATGGGTTGCATGGCATAGAGCACATCACCTTCCTGCGGTATCTAACTTTTAGCTATTAGAGTAATCACATTCATGACACTTGGAACTGGAAAATGCTTCTCAAACTCCGACCTTTAGTTAAAAAATTCATCAATGTGATCTTGGTAACGGTAATACTGCAAGTTTATGGAATGATGACTGGTCATCTTATGGGCCTTTGCTGCAAGTAACTGAAGACAGGGGACCTTCCTTACTCAGGGTCCCGTTGCATGCAACAGTCAGATCTGCTGTTTGTGATCACCGCTGGGTTTTCACTCAACCGCGAAGTTTGCCGTTAACTAACCTTTCATCAGCTCTTGCAACTGTAATGTTGCCTTTAAATGTTTTTGAACATGATCTTTACACCTAGGTTGTGGATGGAGACGTTTGTGGCTCTTTCTCTTCCTCAAAAACGTGGCAGTGCTTACGTTTACGTGAAGCTAAGAAGCCTTGGGCATAATCTGTGTGGTTTAAAGTTGGAACTCCAAAAAGTTCCTTTAGCTTCTGGTTGTGTCATCAAAATAGGCTACCAAACAAGATAGAGACTAGTGGCATGGGGTATGAATGTTTCTCCTTTGTGCTGCTTATGTTCTACTCAATCTGAGTTAAGGGATCATCTTTTTCTACATTGTGACTTTGCTACTGCTGTGTGGACTCTTATTCACACAAGACTGAGAAGTACTCACACCACTTTCAATACTTGGGATGCTCTCATTCATTGGACTAGAAGAACCTCAAGATCAGCCCCTTATACTCTACGATTACTCGTTGCCCACGTGACTATATATGCGATATGGCGTCAATGCAACAACGTACTCCACAACGAAGAGACTATTCCATCGAAGATAATTTTTAAAATGATTGACATTGAGACAATTAACACAATTATAGCTCTAAGACACATGAAAAAATTTAGAGATCTTATACGAAACTGGTTGTATTAGGCTAATTAATGTAGTTTCATGTTTTTATTTATTTTTATTTTTTTGGCAGACTACTTTTAGTTTTGTATAGGTGAATTAATTCCTAAAGTTTTCATTAATGATATTTTCCTTTTTGAAAAAAAAAAAAAAAAGAAACAATTCGGGTGTAATGTGTTTTAATGGTCATATAACACAAGTGAACCTTTTAATGTTGATTAAAATGTAGGAGGCATGTTCAATGTTTTGTCCCCTGATTTAAAAGTCGAAGATGTTTTATTATAAGGTTTATAACTTATAATATTTGATTGAGTGCTTCGATGTAGCCATTGTATTTTATGATCAACTTGAAGCATTGTTAACATAGAGAGACAAGGTTACAAATTAAGATAATGCACTGTCTCCGTAAAAAATCGTACGACTATGTGATAAAGTTGTTTATTTAGGAAAACAAATCATGTACTGGGAATCTTGATAGTTGTACGTTTCAGACAATAGATCTTCATACAACTTTTGATTCATTGAACCTCGTCTGAAATTGAATGTCAACACTCAAAATTGAATGTCAATCTATGTTACTCAAAATTGGGCCCAAATATAATAGGCCCATACATTCATTACTCATTGTATAAAAGACAAAGGGAAACGAATCCATATAATATTGGATTGAATCTAGTTAAAGCCCAATAGATAACACTATCGAATTGTGGTTGTAGGTTGGTTAGATAACGAACGTACTACGGAACAAGGAGTCAACGATTCTACTAGTCAACGATTGATCTAAGATTTTTCCTGTTTTGGTTTTATATTTGATTGATTGATTACGATTTCCTTATCATCATCGTTATCATCCAGTGTGTTCAGTTTTTCTTCGCTCACTTAAATTTGGCGTGTTCACCATTTTCTCCAACAGTTCTTCAATGTCTGCATTCTTCTCCTTTCGTTTTCTACTCTTCTCCGCCATCATCCCCTTCCTCATCTCTATCGTTCTATACCAGCTCGACACCTTCGACCCAGCTCATTATCCCGCTCACTCACTCGACTACTCCACTACTTCTATACCGCCGCTTATCAACGACCGACTTCTTTCCGGCGCTGAAACTATCGGCGTCGGTCTTCTAAATAATCCCGAGGATATCGCTTACCATCAGGACTCTGGTTTCATCTATACCGGCTGTGTAGATGGATGGGTGAAACGAGTGAAGGTCGCCGAGTCGGTTAATGACTCGGTCGTTGAGGATTGGGTCAACACCGGAGGTAGACCGCTCGGAATCGCTTTCGGCCTCCATGGAGAAGTCATCGTAGCAGACGCTTACAAGGTTGGTTTCGTGATTTCTTTTGAAATCGAAGTTTCAAATTCTCAATCTGAGTTTTTATTTGTTTGTGTGTGTGTAGGGACTGTTGAACATAAGCGGTGACGGGAAGAAGACGGAATTATTAACGGAGGAAGCGGAGGGTGTTAAATTCAAGCTGACGGATGCCGTCACGGTTGCAGATAACGGCGTTCTGTATTTCACAGACGCTTCTTACAAATACAATCTTCATCGTTTCAGTATTGACATCTTAGAAGGGAAACCACACGGACGACTCTTGAGCTTTGACCCCACAACACATGTCACACGTGTCCTCCTCAAAGACCTCTACTTCGCTAATGGGATCTCCATGTCTCCTGATCAAACACATCTCGTCTTCTGCGAAACTGCCATGTATATATCACTCATCTCTCTATTTATGCATTGATTGAATGAATCTGAATGAATCTTCATGATCTCATGTTGTTCTTTTGATGATTTCAGAAGAAGATGCAGAAAGTATTACATCAGTGAGGATCGTGTGGAGGAATTCATTCATCACTTACCAGGTTATCCAGATAACTTCCGGTACGATGGAGATGGACATTACTGGATTGCACTGCCTTCGGTATTATATACCCTTTGTTACTACTTTATGACTCAGCTTTTGTATCATCTTTGTGGGCTCAATGTTGTTGTTGTTGTTGTTCTTCAAAACAGGGAGTAACAACGTTGTGGAAGCTTTCAATGAAATACCCTTTATTGAGGAAACTCGCAGCAATGTCGGCTAAGTACGGCATGGAACCTATGATTATGGAGGATGCAGGCGCTTTGCAGGTGGATTTAGATGGGAATCCTGTTGCTTACTACCATGATCCTACACTCTCTCACATATCCACTGGTATCAAGATTGGGAATTATCTCTATTGTGGGAGCCTCTTGCATACACACATTATCCGACTCAATCTCCTCAAATATCCTGCACAGAAGAAGCTTTGAACGTAAAGTTTTATACAAACAAGGAACTTTTACGTTTTAGTAGTTTTCCACTGCCATACAATGTAAACTCATCGTCCCTAAGAATGAATTATGATGTTAGGATCATATTCTCTCTCGGATATTAGTAGCATGAAACATTGATTCCAAAACACACATGATGTTAAGTAAGATATGTGATACTTTACAAAGCATATTACTGTGAGCAATCATTAGTTTATTGGGTCCATGTTTTATTCTTTTGTCAAACAAGTTACAAACGGACCGATCACATGCGATCTATAACTCAAAATCCATATCCAGGTGGATTAAAATGCTCTTGCCTACCTCTTCTATATATATAGTGCATTTAACATGTTCTTTATGAGACTGAGTGCACTAATTGATGATTTTTTTTTGGTTTGTTTTAAAGATGTCAACAATCATATTTCGGCCAATTAAATTTGTATTACTTGAAAGAAAAGAGACGAGCGATTTTGGCCACTATCAAATTAAAGAAAAACGACAAAGAAAAGTCAAAGATAAGTGATTGGATCGGACTAATCAAATTAAAGGAATATCAACACTGTGTGGAAAAAAAAAACATAAGAAAAACATAAAAAGATGGTACGAAGAAGGATTCGAACCAAAGACCTTTGAGAACCTAGCTGGATTCGAAAGGTATAATATGAGGTGGTCTCCCACTAATTGGATTCAGAGTGCAAGACTTGATCCAACGGTTAACGCTTAATCATTTGCACGTTCTACGCAACTCCATAATTCAATTCCTTTTAACAATTTGACGACGTTTCCCGGCGAAGCTTCAGATCTCCAATTTCCCAGCTCAGGTGATCTTTCTTTTAGTTTCCTTTTGCTCTTGGGAATTATCTTCTTCCTCTTCGCTGGCCTACGATTTGTAAATTGTTTATGTCTCCTGTTGATTTTAGTATGGAGGCAGCCGATTTAAAGAACAAATTGCATTCCCGTTTACGTTTATGGGAATTTCCTGATCAGTATGTCATCGAGCCAGTTGATGGCTCAGGCGCTTCATGTTTGGATATTAGTCGTGTTGACGCTTCAATGAAGCTCATCGGTTGGTTTTTCTGTTTTTAATATTTTGTTTTCCTTTTACTGGAAAATGGTTACTATCTAATCATCTTTCGTTGGGTTCTCTGTGCTTAGATCACGTCCCAGAATGCAATTCTGTGCGTGTCCCTAAAATCATTTCCATATGTGGTGTGGTTGGGATGTTGAAGCTCCTTGCAGGTTACAAACAATTATTTTTCTGGAACATACTGTCTTTTTTGTTCTGGAAACATATCCAAGAATTTTTTTGTTTGATTGTATTTCTTTCATTTCAGGATCATACTTGGTAGTTGTAACCGAGAGTGAACGTGTTGGGTCATTTCTGGGCCATCCTATATTCAAAATTACATCGCTCAAGGTTCTTCCTTGTGATCATTCACTTAAAAACTCACCTGAAGAACAGGTAAATCCCGTGCGTCACTTTTCTATTAAATAAATCAGCACTAGTGATCTCAAACTCTTAAAGAATTGTGTCACTTTTGGCAGAAAAAGATGGAGACTGAGTTCTCCAAGCTGCTAAGTGTCGCTGAAAGAACAACTGGCCTCTATTTCTCATATGAAATCAACTTAACACTGAGGTACAACAGTTTATCTCTATAACCTTATGATGGATTTTGTCTGACACATTGTTTTTGTTAATTATGTTGTAGTATGGCATGGACAAAACAATTTTATCTAAATTATCTGACTTGTTACTCTGAAAACTTTAGTAGTTCAATTTCCTTTTAGTTTGATCTTTCTTTTGTGATTGTAGCTCACAACGCTTGCATGATTTGGGTGACGAATCCAAGTCACTTCCTCTGTGGAGACAGGTGACCATCAGCAACTACTTTTGTGAAAGTCATCAAATTTCTTTGGAAGCAATAATTGGTCTTTCCTATTTGCATGTCTGTGGCAGAATTGATTATAATTTCTGCTGGTGCTGCCTTTTTTTTTTTTTCTGACAGGCTGAGCCGAGGTTTCTTTGGAACAATTACATGTTGGAAGTTCTAATCGATAATAAGGTGTGTGCATACTCGGAGTTTCTTTAAAAATTTTCACATCCCCTTATTTTAGTACTTGCAGATTATCTTATTATCTTTTTCTTATGTTATAAATTTGCAGCTTGATCAGTTTTTGCTTCCAGTAATACAAGGGAATATCCTTTTGTTATCAATTGTTTCACTCTCTTCTCTTCTATCTTATCTTCATTGCTTCATTTTACTATAAAATGAATCTTTTCTTAACCCTTAAGCACGCTTTAATAGTTTTGAAACAGCCATTGGAAGAGAAATTGCTGACATTACTCTGATTGCTAGGAGATGCACTAGGAGAAACGGTACACATCTATGTGCAATGATTATCTGTTATACTTCGATTTCAAGTTATTCAATAGTGTTTTATTGTATGTATGTCTTAGTGTGAACGCATAAGTAGGGTACTAGGACTTCTGTCATTTGTGTGACTATGGCTGGAGAACTAAAGCAAGAATTTTTAGATATTGACAAAACGACATGTTTTTAAAATAGGAAGGCATAATGGTTGGCATGTTAACATCTGTTCGACCTTATTCCTTTCACAAAGACAGGAAATATATACAAACTTGCCTGCAGGATATTTAGATGATAAGTATTGTTTTGTGATTGTGTCTTACCCCTTACCTTGGATCATTTACAAGGTACGCGTATGTGGCGAAGAGGAGCTGATGCCGATGGCTACGTTGCTAATTTTGTGGAGACTGAGCAAATTCTACAAATGAATGGATATTCTTCGTCATTCGTTCAGGTGAGTTTTACAGGCTTGCATATTGTGGATTCCCAATTGCTGCAAATCTTTGGTCTTCTATAGATACATAATTAATTTTAAGTTGTTGCATGTACATTTTTCTAGACGTAATTATACATCTATTAAATTATCAATGATGTTCTCCTTTCTACATCTGCAGGTCAGAGGATCCATGCCTTTTATGTGGGAGCAAATCGTGGATTTGACATACAAGCCTAAGTTCGAGATTGTCCAATCAGAGGAAGCTGTGTGTACTATATTTTAATTAACCCTTTACTTTTTTAGTACTTATCTCTTTTAAGTAACTCGCATTGGGTGCTTCTCTTGCAGGCACGGATAGCTGAGCGTCACTTTTTGGACCTAAGGAAAAAATATGGATCAGTTTTGGCAGTTGATCTTGTTAATAAGGTACATATACTTGCAAATTGACATGAGTATCTGTGGTATTTTGTGACTCAAGATGTGGTACACGCCATGTTTGATAGCTCCTTTAGGTCTTTAACTTAAGAGAATTGCATAGACTACTTCAACTTTTTTATTCTTCAATTGCTTCTTCTGTAATCAGCATGGCGGTGAAGGGCGCTTAAGTGAAAAGTTTGCTAGTGTTATGCAGCATATTACTGGGGATGATATAAGGTATTTTATCCGTTCGTCTAACGTGCTTCTTAGACAGTTTTTGTAATGTCTCCAACTTATTAAAGGTGGTGCCTTGTTCTGTAGATACCTGCACTTTGATTTCCACCAAGTCTGTGGGCATATTCATTTTGAGCGCTTATCAATTCTGTATGAGCAGATCGAGGGTTTTCTCGAGAAAAATGGGTATGGATTTGACACTTTTGAAATATGAATAAGTATCTGAAAAAGGCATGTCATTATGCATTCTCTGAATTACACAGGTACTTTCTGTTGAATGAAAAGGGTGAGAAAATGAAGGAGCAGCTTGGTGTTGTCCGAACAAACTGCATAGATTGCTTAGACCGTACTAATGTCACACAGGTTAGTCATAATAATATGATGATGCTGCTTTAAGCTCAGTGGCCATTGCTCATTCATGCCGCATACTTACTGCAAGTGCAGAGCATGATAGGTCGAAAGATGCTAGAACTTCAACTCAAAAGGCTAGGTATTTTTGGCGCTGAAGAAACCATAAGCTCACATCGGAATTTTGACGAACGTTATAAAATATGTCAGTCTCTTAACTTTTGTAGGATATCTGATATTTCAGTGGTTAGATTTAAGATTTCCAACTTAAACTTGTTGCTCGTGTGTTTTCCCTTGTCAGTATGGGCTAATCATGGTGATGACATCAGCATTCAGTACTCTGGCACGCCTGCACTAAAAGGAGATTTTGTCAGGTACTTTTGCTATATGTTAAATTGGGGCAGTGAATAAGTCCTGGCTAAAAGGCAATATGCCTATTAATGTGTCTCTAACGGGCTCACTTCTAGGTATGGGCATCGGACTGCCCAAGGTGTCCTTAAAGATGGCTGGAGCTCCCTTGTACGCTATTACTTGAATAACTTTGCTGATGGAACTAAGCAGGTCGGTGACTTTTAAATTTTCAGTAACTATACCTGAAATTGTGTGTGTGGGACGGGACTACTTTTGGTATCATTTACCCCTGAAACTGGAATGTGTCTGGGCTCTTGTTAAATTTGGCCGTGTGCAACAGGATGCAATTGATCTCTTGCAAGGACACTATATAGTTGCTGTGAGCCGAGATATGGCTCCAGTGCCTCAAAAAGGAGGACTCGAGGCTGTAGCGGTAAGCAATCATCAATTAAGATTAACACAATTTCCCACTGTCGTAGGCAGCACATAAAGAATTCTAGTCTTATAATGAAGTAATTTCGTCTCTCAGAACTTCCCAGTGGCACTATTCGTGGTTCTGATCAGTTTCTGGTTTGCAACAATGTCTCTGAAACAAGGTAAGCCTTATTTTTCTTTATACTCAATGGTTATGACTTTTTTGAAACTTGATCTAAGTATTGTTTAATCTGCTGCTGAGCAGCTGGGACTGATTATAAGCATAAGCATTTGTTCTTCTCATTGCTCTGGACTGGCATTTGTGTGGGCGTGGGGGCATTGGTGAGGGCCAATGGACGAATCTTCTGCAACCGGCCTCGTCTTCACAAGCCCAGAGGCTGATCCTTTGTCTCCATTCTGTGTGGGGTCACATTAATTACGACATGGAGCTCACGTTAGGGCCAAAATTTAAATTTCGTTTGTTATTTATTTTTTTATTTTTTTGAATCAAAGTTAGACCTTGTGACGCCATCCAGAGGCAATCGTCTCAGGAGGAGGATCCTTTGCGATTTAAGACTCCCATCAGTGACTATACAATTACATATCTTTCGTCATGTTCATTCCATGCTTAGTCTGCCCGGTAAATAGTTTTCTAAATCCGCACATAATGGACTACTTGTCCCCAAACATATCCGAAACTCTGGATCTTACGAACCGGAGTAAAAGTAAAAATGGGAAAATTTGTGTACCTAAAGAGTTGGTAACAACAAAATATATGCATTAAGCAAGGTAGACTCATTATTGTATTTGTAACTAACATCAGGATGGGGCTTATTCTTGGTTAAAGAGTGGTTAATAGCACGAGGATCTCGCTTTAGTTCCCCGCCAAAATGTGCTCCCCAATTTCAAAATTTACTTTAATTCGAAGATGACAAGTATTTCATCTTCGACTACGATCTATCTCCTTTGTTTCTTCAACGATTCTGATTTTGATAAGTGAAAGTTCTCATTGCAGAATTTATCATGAAGCGTGAATGAACAAAGGGAAACTCAAGATGTGGCGATTCTAGGTTGTTTTTGCCATTGACTATGCACATTTTTGTTGTTCAGGAGTCAGTCTCTCGTTTGTAGTCAAGTGTTAACATTGTTGTTGGGATCTATAATTTCGTGGCAGATGCACATCTACACTCTGTTGGATATATCCTGAGCTGTTTTGGTGATGCATTGTTGCTTGATTATTATTTGATTTTTGGTTTTCTAGGGTAACAGCTAGAGGGAGGAAAGCTAAGGATCAAAACAAACAAAAAACAATAAACCATATCTGAATAATTTTATAGTCTGGATTCGATTTATAACTTTTCGGATTATTGATCAATTAGATATCGTAAGCTCTACAGTACAAAAAATGGGTTAAAATCCTTACAAAAAGAATAATGGAATCAAAACTTGGAAAAGCTGAGAAACAAAATACAACCTGTAATCTCTGACTTTCCTGACCAAATGAGGAAACAAACAAAAGAATAAATCAACTCTCTCACCATTTTGGTTCAACTTGCTCAATTTCTTCACAACTCATTCAAAACACCTTTGAGGAGATCCAATCCTTCAGCAGAGATACTCCTTCTCTTATGCGACTTAGGGATCTCAATCCGAGGAGGTGGTTCCTGAGAGAAACAGACAACCACTACAGTAAGATTATCACAAGAGTTGCGTTGGAGGGCTTCTTTGACCAGAGCTTGAGAGCATTTCTCTGGATCATTATGCTGCATCAGCTCCCTCCTCACCATTGTCACTGCACACTGACTACTCATCACGTCCCAAAGTCCATCACAACCCATTATAAGAAACTCATCCTCCTCAGTCAGCACAACCTCCTCAAGCTCAGGCTCGCAGCTCAGTGGACAAAGCGAATCTTTAGCTCCCTTAATGTGCCAGTCTCCTAAAGCTCGAGCCACCGAAAGCTGCCCATTAAGGTAACCATCGTAGATAACACCACCAAGCTTCTCAATACGTAACCGCTCGGAAGTGCAGTTTGGTTTGTGGTCCTTTGATAATTCAATGGCTCTGCCACGTTTACCAAGGACAGCTCTGGAGTCACCAGCATTTGCAATGAGCATGGTCTTGTCCAAAATGAGAGCAGTGAGTGCAGTGGTGCCTGAAGATCTGTCAAGAGATTTTGCATCAGCTAAAGCATGATCCGTTTTCACGAAAGCACTCCGTGTCGCCTTCTTCGTGCTGGTTGGGAAGTGTTTGTCTTCCATTACAAGTTTCATGATGTTCTTCTTTGTGAATGATGCAGCATCAACACCTCCATGTCCATCAAACACCTTTTATAAACAAAACACATTTGAGACATTTTCTTTCGAAACAGATCATATTTTGAACTTTGACGATTCTAGATCTTATTTACCCCATAGAAAGCTCCAGTGGATGATCCAATATGCTCTGTGAGATCATCGACGCAGATAAATTCGTCTTCCATCGATCTTTTCGGTCCTTTATCAGACCAACTTCCAGATCTAAACACAGGCTGAAATGTGGATTGTACTCCTTCCGGAGATTTTGGACCAAACCTCTCGTCTCCTTCCTGCACACGAATCATTTCACAAAGTAAGTTTCTAAACCTGGAATTACGTATGACATTGCATTGGTCCGATCAAAAAAGATTCAAGTCTGATCTAAGAAAAATGTTCTTCGTGATCACAGAATTAAAATCACGTGCATTTGAAGAAGAATCGAAAAGAAAAAAAAAGAAGCAAGAAGAGATGAACCAACGGAATCGGTCAACCAAGCAGTGCTATTGCAATGACGCATGCCAGAGACATTTCTTGGAGGCTTGCCAGAGGTGGTGAGGTTCGCCATCTTGTCATCTACCAATTCCAAAGAATTTATCATCGGAGAAACTTCCGTTACCGGTGCCATTTTTCCAGATTCCGATCAAAAGCTTTCTTTTTCTCAGAATCATTTCTTAAAATATAGCATTCTTCTTTCTTCCTCTCCTTATTTTACTCACCATTTAGCTCTTTGGCCTCCACGTGTCCCCATTTCTAATTTAGATTATTAAAATTAATACATCTTTTATTTGTCTCTCATTCTTTCAGACTTCAGTCTCCTTCTCTTCTCGCACAGAGATGCTTAAGCAAAAGATGAAAATTTGTACCCTAGATTTTAATCTGAAGGTCGGCGTTGTTGACACGGAACACTGTGGAGTTTTGATCACTAACCCTAATTGTACAATTTCATCTCGATCTCTCTCTACATTGCTTCTCTGATTTGTTTTGTTTTGTTTCTTTCAAAGTAACAGAGGATGTTACGCTTTTGTGAATCTGGGTCTCTATCCTACTTCAATTTTTGTGAATCGCGTTTTTAGGGTTAGAATGCAACAGGACTTGAGAAGTTTTTGCTTACTAACGCGATTGCGGTCTTTTTGCCATTTGAAGGAGCTTTTGGCTTTGATTTGGATGTAATCATATGAGATGATAATGAGTGGGTTGGAGAAAGATCAAATGATGGTTCCACTGAAAGAGAAGGATTTGAGTGAGTTAGTTAAATTTGTGATCATCGATCTCCACTTTGCACATTATGAATAGGCACTCAATCACTTGCTTCACCGTTCCCTTTCGCTTAATGAGAATGCCAAAGGTCAACTCTTTACTCAATATTCCAATTCCTTCTTCAGTTCTGACTATTATGGTGTGCTTTGTGTTGGTGGTCATTTCTTCACCTCCATAATTATAACCTTCCTCTCTTTTTTTTTTTNCTTTTTTTTTTTTTTTTTTTTGTTACTTTTCAGAAACATGAAGATGCTGAAATTGAGAAGAAGTGCTTTCTGCTTCTCATTATATTTGATGCAGTTTCTTTACAAGGATTCACCACAAATGTCTATGCGAGACCCAAGTTGTGAACATTGGCTCGCTTCTTTCATCAGTAGAGTTGTCAAAGTTGCTATGGATGCTGCTGTTAAAGATGTAAATCCTAGCGCTAGCGTTCGTACCATCACTCTACTCAGGATCATCGTGCATGACATAAAGGATTCATGAGCATCATGGAATGTATGTGAGACTGCTCTGTGATTGATGGATGATTTTTATGAGTTTGTCTATGGCAGTTATAGTATATCCTTTTTAAGTATCCTCATGTCCATATTCTGGTATTCCGTTTAATGACTTAGAATTAACTCTATTAATATAACAATACCTTTCTTCCTTCTTCCTCCTTATTTTACTCACGAATTAGCTTTATTGATGACAAAATGTCTTCCCTTTCCTACTGTTTTGTAATAAAATATTAAAATTAATTTTTTATTCGTTTCCCATACTATCCGTCTTCTTCTCTTAATACATACTAGTGTTCACAGAACTTGAGAGAAAGATGAAGGTTGTGTCTGGGTTTTACTCGTACGCAAACCCATTATTCTGTACACTTTCATCTTTGTCTCTCTTTTCATTGCTTCTCGCTTTTTTTATGTTTCTTTTTGATTAAGAGAGGATAAGAAATCTTTTGATGCTGTGAAAGACGAAGTGAAGGTTCCACGGAGCGAGTATGAATCTGTGAGCACCATTACATATAGAGGATCTCGCACATTATTAACGGACACTTAATTAGTCGCTTTACCATCCCCTCACGCTTATTAGAAAAGCGAAAGGTCAAGCATATCTCTTCCTTTAACATTCCCCAATGTTTTGAGTCATGAATATGTTTGCTTTGTAGTGGAGGTCATTTAAGTGACTCCATAATTTGACCTTCATGTCTTTTTACTTTGTGAAACAGGAAGCTGTTTAAGTTGAGAAGATGAAGAGGCTTCTGGTTATGCTCGTCATCTGCCATGCATTTGTCTTACAAGGACTCACCACAAATGTATCTATGAGACGCCAGGTTGTCAACATAGGCTCGGTTTTCACATACAGTTCTCACATCGGTAGAGTTGTCAAAGTAGCTATGGCTGCTGCTGTTGAAGACGTAAATGCTAGCCCTAGCGTTCTTAACAGCACTCGACTCAGGATCATCATGCATGACACAAAATTCAATGGATTAATGAGCATCATGGAACGTAAGTGAGACTGCTCTTTGATTGTTAAATGATTAGTATGCGTTTGTCTGTCAAAGTTCAATTATATTCTTTGCATATTTTTCTCATGGATAATTAAAACTGTCTTCTCCTCTAGTCTTCTTTACCTTTGATTCATCTGTTTCCTTCTAGCTGATTTATTTTTCTGTTTTGGATCATTTTTCTATTCTTTTTTAGTTTCTAATATTCAATATGTATGTATCCTCATGTCCATATTCTGGTATTCAGTATACCGACTAATTGGTTATGTGTTTCGTTTTCAAAGCTCTACGCTTCATGGAGTCTGAGACAGTGGCCATAATTGGCCCTCAGAGATCAACATCCGCTCGTGCGGTATCTCATGTTGCAACAGAATTAAAAATTCCAATACTTTCCTTCACTGCCACAGACCCTACTATGTCTCCGCTGCAGTTCCCTTTCTTTATCAGAACTTCACAAAATGATCTCTTCCAGATGGCCGCCATCTCTGACATCGTTCACTTTTACGGTTGGAGAGAGGTGGTAGCAATATACGGGGATGATGATTATGGCCGAAATGGAGTAGCTGCTTTGGGAGAGAAGTTGGCGGAGAAGCGTTGTAGAATCTCATACAAAGCAGCGTTGACTCCCGAAGAACCTACCAGAGAGAACATCACTAACTTGCTGATTAAGGTAGCTTTGGGTGAGTCAAGGATCATTGTCATTCACGCTTCTTTCCGCTGGGGCCTAGAGGTGTTCCGTGTGGCTAAGACTCTTGGTATGATGAGCACTGGTTATGTGTGGATCGCTACCAACTGGCTTTCTACAATCATAGACACAGACTCTCCTCTGCCATTGGACACCATGAATGACATTCAAGGGGTCATTGCTCTGCGCCTGCACACTCCCAACTCTATTATGAAGAAGAACTTCGTTGAAAGGTGGCATAATTTAACGCATGTTGGACTTAGCACTTACGGACTGTATGCTTATGACACTGTTTGGCTGCTTGCTCATGCCATTGATGATTTCTTCCGCAAAGGTAGAAATGTTTCCTTTTCGAAGAATCCGATTATATCTGAGCTTGGGGGTGGAGACTTGCACCTTGATGCTCTGAAAGTATTTGATGAAGGATATATGTTTCTTGAGAGCATCTTAAAGGTTGATAGAATCGGCTTAACTGGTAGAATGAAGTTTACTAAAGACAGGAACCTTGTAAATCCAGCATTTGATGTGCTTAATGTCATTGGCACTGGCTACAGGACCATTGGTTACTGGTATAATCATCGAGGCTTGTCTGTGATACCGGCTGATGAGTTACAAAATACATCTTTTTCGAGACAGAAGAAGCTTCATAGTGTTGTCTGGCCAGGACAAACAACCAAAGTTCCTCGTGGATGGGTATTCTCAAACAATGGAAGGTATTTGCGGATTGGAGTACCAAATCGTTACAGATCCCAAGAGGTTGTCTCAGTGAAAAGAAACGGGATGATCACTGGTTTCTGCGTTGATGTCTTCACTGCCGCTCTCAACTTATTACCTTACGCAGTTCCGTTTGAGCTTGTAGCTTTTGGGAATGGTCATGACAACCCAAGTAACTCTGAGCTAGTACGGTTGATAACGGCTGGAGTGAGTAAATAAGCACTAGTTTGGAACCTATATTGATGGCGGTTTTTTTAGTTTGTTGAGTATATAGCTTACAATTATTGGTCCCAAACATCTTTTACACAGGTCTACGATGCTGCTGTTGGTGATATCACCATTATAACAGAGAGAACAAAAATGGCAGATTTTACTCAGCCATATGTGGAGTCAGGGCTAGTGGTGGTGGCTCCTATTCGGAAGCAGGGTTCCAGTGCTTTCGCGTTCCTAAGGCCATTCACTCCCAAGATGTGGCTTCTCACAGCTGCCTCTTGCGTCATAGTCGGTGCTGTCATTTGGTGCCTAGAGCACAAACACAATGATGAGTTTCGAGGGTCCCCTCGTAGACAAGTCATCACTACATTCTGGTGAATTCAAAATAAGCTTCAACTGAATGGACTCAGTTGCCAACACTACATTCTATAGTCTTTATGGTCTTTTTTCCTGAAGTATTTCATTCTTTTGCAGGTTCAGCTTTTCAACTCTTTTCTTTTCGCAAAGTAAGTGTAATCCTTCACATTCTCTATTCATTCTTGGCTTCTTTCCATTTTAAAAACGGGCAAGAAGATTTCCAATGTTGTCAACTGAATTTTTACAGGGGAGACTATCACCGGGAACCTTGGAAAAATAGTGCTGATAATATGGTTATTTGTAGTTTTCATAATGAACTCAAGTTATACTGCGAGTCTCACGTCAATCCTCACAGTTCATCAGCTGTCTTCTCGAGTTAAAGGCATAGAAACTTTGCAAACAAACAATGATTCTATTGGGTATTCACAAGGTTCCTTTGTCAGAGACTATCTGGTTCACGAACTCAATATCCATGAGTCAAGACTGGTCCCTCTTCGGTCTCAAGAAGAATATGATAAGGCCTTGAGAGATGGTCCAGGAAAGGGTGGTGTTGCTGCTGTTGTTGATGAACGTGCTTACATAGAGCTGTTCCTCTCAAACAGATGTGAGTTCGGCATAGTTGGTCAAGAGTTCACAAAAAACGGATGGGGATTTGTGAGTATCGTTCTGAGTATGTTGTTGTTGCTGATACTCAGCCTATCCCAACTAGTTGAATGACAAATAATAGTGTGCAGAATAATCACAATAATTTCTTAACGTGTAGTGATAATGATACATATTTGTCTCCTACTTTTCAGGCATTTCCGCGTAACTCGCCTTTGGCAGTGGACGTCTCCGCAGCAATTTTGCAGCTATCAGAAAATGGAGAATTACAAAGAATTCGGGACAAATGGTTGCTGAGGAAAGCATGCTCTTTGCAAGGTGCAGAGATAGAAGAGGACAGACTGGATCTTAAGAGGTTTTGGGGATTGTTCATGGTGTGTGGAGGTGCATGGGTTCTTGCTCTTTTAGTGTATATAGTGTTGTTGATACGCCAGTTCGGACGACAATATCCTGGAGAAGTAGAGGGGTCGACCAGGAAAAGAAGCTCATTATCCACATATATCCACTCCTTTCTATCCTTTATGGGAAAGAAAGAAAAGGACGCCAAGGCTCGGTCATCTCCAGAAAGGCAGCATGAAGATATCTCAGTCAATGGTTCAAGTCACCTCAGCTAAGTGTTTCCTGCAAATTAGATGCACCAGAGAGACCTTAGAAAGGCTCTAGTATTTACTAATCCCTCTTAGTTGATACACTTGAGATGAAAATCTGTTTTTAATTTAATTTCATGGTGCTTCTGATTACTATCTCTGAACTCGGAAGATTTACTTGAATGGTCTGAGGACTATGTTCATAATAGTCTATAGAAACCAGCTAATTGTTGGATGAAATTTCATACGAGAAAATATAGTAATATCTTCATCTTTTTACTATGTTTCTAAGCTATGTGTCATAAATCCGGGTTCAAATACATATATGCCAATTAAAGCTTTTGGCCTTCATCGTAAGAAAACACTTAATCAAACAAAATGATCAACGAATCTATATTACTTTGGTGCTATCTTTCTCATTGTAAAAGTTTGAAACACGATTTTCCTTTTGTGTCTTGCGTGTGGCTTTTGCTGCTGTGTATTTTGTAAAGATTATCTTTGATTTGAATATTAAAAGATTAAACTTTTATTTGAAAGATGATTGAAATAGTTTAATATGATCCATTAATCACTAGAATAGTTTCTTGTTATCCTTCGTAAAGGTAAATATGTAGAAAAATCTATAATTTTCCATTATGATGTTTTTATTACTAGAATGTCATTCTCATAAAAGTTTTTTTCTTTTTTTTTCTTTTTTATTACTAAATTGCCATCATAATATATATATATATATTTTTAAAAAAATTAATTTTTTTAGAAAATTGAAATTTTTTTTTAAAATTGAATATTCCTAAAACTTAAAATTCTCAATCCTAAATTTATTTTCCTTCTTCTCTTCTTCTGCTCTCTCTCGCCGCTGCCTCTTCTTCTTCTCCTTCTTCCACTGCCGCGTTTCTTCTCCTTCTTCCTCCGCCGCGTTTCTTCTTCTTCTTCTTCTCTCTTAGCCGCAATTTCTCTCTTCTTCTTCTTCTCTCTTCGCCGCAACTTCTCTTCTTCTTCTCTCCGCCGAGACTTCTCTGCTTCACATAAATGTTTGGGTAAGTTTTCTTCTTTCGAATTTGTGTTAGATTTCATTACTTATGCTTGATTTTGTGAATTTTTTGGTTGATTGTTAATGTTATTTCGTGTAATATGTGTTGGATTTCAAACTGATTGTTGTTCTTCTTTGATATCGTTGTTTTTCTTTGATTTCGTAGGTTTATTACAAAGGTTATGCATGTTTATTAGTAATTGTGTAAGAATTGTGTCTGTGAGAATTATGTAGGTTTATGAAATTGTTATGTAGGTTTACGAAATTGTTATGTAGGTTTACGAAACTATTATGTAGGTTTATGAAAATTTTATGTAGGTTCATGAACATGTTTTGTAGGTTTAAGAAATTGTTATGTAGGTTTCTAGATATATTTTGTAGGTTTTTTTAAATGATTATAACGAGTTTTATTGTGTGTTGCAGAGCAATGACAGAGAAGAAGGATTATCCTAAGAGATTTTTTAGGCCATGACATGGTCCAATGGAACGAAAAAGTCTTAATTATAGTTGTAAGCTTAGTGAGTTTGAAATGATGCAGCTTGCAATTGGTGAACCTGCATTCAACGACATTAGAGACAATTTCTCTGTTGGAGTACTTCTCAAACTTGCAACGATGAAGTATGTATGGTCGGCAAAGCTTGTGGATTGGTTGTTGATGATACAATTAATGGTTTGTAGAGGCAATGAAGCTTGGGTCTTGGTAGTTTGTAGGCCAATCAGATTCTCCCTTTATGAATTTGAGGAGATTACTCATATGAATTGTGGAGTAGCCGGAGAAGGCTTAAGTGTGACCATCTCACACGAAGAATTTTGGACTGCCATTGGGACAGAACCTACTTTAGGGCCTAATTATAAGGAGCTGAAATCTGCCTTATCGAAGTGCAGGTTTGTTTGGCAACTTTTGATATTCGCTTTTCTTTCTAGGTTTGTTGTTCATGTTTTGTAGGTTTATAGTTCATGTTTTGTAGGTTTATAATTCATGTTTTGTAGGTTTATAGATCGTGCTTTGTATCTCATGAGATGTTGGTTTATACAGTTTTGTAGGTTTATAGTTTATGTTTTGTAGGTTTATAGTTTCTGCTTTGTAGGTTTATAGTTTTTGTTTTGTAGATTTATAGTTTATGTTTTGTAGGTTTATAGTTTCTGTTTTGTAGGTTTATAGTTTATGTTTTGTAGGTTTATAGTTTCTGTTTTGTAGGTTTATATCTATGGACAGTAGGGTTATCGATCTCTATAACAACTTATGCGTTGTAAGTTTATCCTCGTTTTCAAATGTATGTTATATATATAGCAATTGGTTATTGGAGAGAAAGAGGATGCTTGTTCTCCTATTCATTCTTCACATCGGTGTTTATTGTTTGAACCGAGGGAGTAGGCTTCCCCTCTCAGTTGCTAAGATGGTGCTTGATCCAGAGGCTTTCGAACGGTACCCTTGGGGTCGAGAGGGCTTTAACGCTTTGATGCAATCCATCAAAAGTGCATCATTACATGGCTTAACGTACTACCTTCACGATCCTGTACATGTGCTGCTCATTTGGGGATATGAGTATATCCAAGCTTTCCGAAAGTTTGCTACACGCAAAGAAAATGTTGAAATTCCTCTCATTCGTTGGGAGGCACGAAGGACACAAGCTACTCTTGAGGATGTACTTTAGGAGGATATGCTGCAGACAGCTAAAAAAAGTGTTAATAATCACTTGAATAATAGGTTTATATTTGCTGTTTCATGTTTTGTAGGTTTGAGTGGAAATTTATATAGGTTTTGTAGGTTTACGTTTCATGTTTTATAGGTTTTGAGTGGAAATTTATGTAGGTTTATATTTGCTGTTTGTCTGTGAAGGCGTTGTAGGTTTTGACAGAGGTCTTGTAGGTTTGTATAACTGACATGTAGGTTGTTCTAACATTTGTAGATACACGTGGAGAAAAACATGGTGCATAAGCCGATTGAAGAAATATATCCACTTGGGCCTGGCGAGAATGAGGATCCGATTTTACACAAGATGATCCGCGATATCCTTGACATCACTTTGGATGAGTCTTTTTGGGATCGTCTTGATAAAGAGACAGCAAAGAGGAAGATAACTCTTCCTGACAAAGCGGAGAAGAAACCATGGATGGTATCGGCTAAGAAGAATAAGCCACATAAGGAGGTGGCGAGTGCATGTGTGTTAAGTTTTAAATCATTTCGTGTAATGTAGGTTTTTATTTTCTTTGTTGTAGGTTTTAATTCGTGTGTTAGGTTTATTTAATTTTGAATGTTGTAGGTTTTATTTTGTCTGTTGTAGGTTTATTTTTGTTGTTGTAGGTTTTATAACATGTTATGTAGGTTTATCTAACAAATTATTTTTATTGCAGAAGAAGAAGTTAATGAGATGAATATCAACTTGCAAGATTTTGTGAATGAAAAACGCAAAGAACTTGCAAAGTCTGGGATAAGTAGCACCGATAAGAGGGCCATCATACGGATGTTGGAAGATTTGGCTGCCAAGATTGATGGAGCTGAGAAGAAAAACGCAGAACATTTAGGGTCATTGAAAATCGAGATGATTGGTGAGATGATCGGTTTGAAGAAAGATGTGAATGACCGGTTTTCTGGCATGGAAACCAAAATCAGTGGAGTTGAAAGTCACCTTCTTTTGCTTGAGGTTGATAAAAAGAAGGAAACTGAATGTGTGGTGGAAGTTGGAAAATCAGGTTGTAGTCATAGAGATGGTGGTGATCTTGGTGAAAACCTACAACATGCTGAAGAAGAGAAGGAAAAGGAAGGTGACGAAGAGAAGGGAAATGATGCTGGTGGGATTGACGAGAACGAGGCTTCGATACGTATACAACTTTTTTAAGGAGACTTGTCCAAGAATTTCAATTCTTGTGTTGTAGAATTATATAAAAGTAATGTAGGCTTTACTAAGAAACCTACAAACGAATTTATTTCAATTGTCTGTGTTGTAGGCTTATATAGTTAATGTTGTAGGTTTTACATATAAACCTACAAAGGAATGTTTTCATATGTGTAATATGTTGTGTCTTGTGTTATGTATGTTTGCTGAATACTGATGTAAACTCTGAATAATGTATTAAATTGTTGGTTTCATCCATTGTTCTGTTTGTTTTAATACTACCCTCTGTTTGTGTTGTAGGTTTTTTGTTTGCATTTGTAGGTTTGCTAACAATTTTTCTTTTTCCTTTAGTCTTGGAAGCTTAGTACTCAAGAGACATTGGACCCAGAGTGTCCTATGTCATGTCCTGGTTAGAACACATCCTGTTCTTGTAGGTTCACCCAAAATGATTAAAGAAACAGAAAGCAAAGAAGTACTTCTCATTCCACTACCGGAGCCGGACGATGAGCTAGATAATGTAGTGGATTTGACTGCAGCTGATGATTGGCTGGTGAGGCCCCCACCCGAGGTTACACTAAAACCAGTTCCCCGTCCTCATCGCAGATTATAACTACCTGCATCCCAGGTTAGAAGTTTTGTAGGTTTTCATTTCCTATTTGTAGGTTTTGCATTTATTTGTAGGTTTATGTTACTTTTGCGTTTTCATGTCTTCCTGATTTCCCCATTCAAAGGATGTCCTGTTCTTCAACGTCTTCATACTGATGTACTAAAAAGGAAAGTGATTTACGATCCATTGGGATCTTTTGAGAGGAGAAAACTGGTGCGGCTGCTTGACTTTTGTGACAAAAAAACGTAAGTCTTCTTTCCTTATGTATATCTGTCTCTTAAGCGTTATGGGTTGTTTGTTGATTTCCTTAAGTGTTATACCTATATAGGCTAGGTCACACTAACGGCAGAGGGGCTATCTTCTACCAGCAGATTATGACTCCTAAGGAGATGTGGCTTCCACATAATCAGCAGTATAGGTGGCTGACTACTGACGTAAGTGTTTGTAGGTTTTTGAATAGTGTTGTAGGTTTTTGAATGATGTTGTAGGTTTCTGGAAAAGTATTGTAGGTATCTGGAAAACTAGTGTAGGTTTCTGGCTTAGTGCTGTAGATTTCTGGAAATGTATTGTAGGTTTCTGAATAGTACTGTAGGTTTTTGGTATTACTTTGTAGGTTTCTGAATAGTGCTGTAGGTTTTTGGTATTGCTTTGTAGGTTTCCGTAGTAGTGTTGTAGGTTTATGGAATAGTTTGTGGGTTTCTAGAGTTGTTTTGTAGGATTTTTTTCTAACATTGCATTACTTTTTCTACACAGCATATGCCAACTATTATGCAGATGTTTGCTAAGAGATTCATCTAGCCAGTTACTCCATACCGGACAAGTCAAATTTCCTTTATTGATCCGATGATATCCTCTTATTGGTGTAAAGAATATCAAAACAGTTTTGTGGGCAAGGAAAGTACTTGGGAATTCCCTAAGGGGTATCTTGAGATGTACAATGGTGAAACTTATCCGTACGCAAGCTATAAGCAGTGGGTGAGAGATGTGGATACTTTGTACATTGCCCATAATGTTGGGGATAACCATTGGATCACCGTGGAAGTACTACTACATATGAAGAAAATAAAGGCGTATGACTCTTACGTTAGTTGCAACACCGACGCTGTAATTTCCGAATCCTGCAAGGTATGTTGTGTGACCACTTTGTAGGTTTCTGGTAATTATAATGTAGGTTTACTGTTTGTCACATGGTACTCTTCTGGTTTTGTAGGCTTATGCGAGGTTAATTCGCCTACTGGTGGAACGAATGGCACCGAATAAAGATGCCAAGATGGCTAAGCGTAAGGATGCCAAAAAGATTGTGAAAGCTTACACTGTCTATAGGTCGAAAGGAATGCCTCAGCAAGGTCATGCAGGAAATTGTGGGATCTATGCATTGAAGTTCATAGAGTGTTCGGCTCTTGGGTGCCGTACGGACGGTTGGAAGACAAGAACATGGCATTTCTTCACCTAAAGTATGCGGCTGAGGCCTTCAATGAGGTTGAATGTGAAAGCGCTCTTGCCTTAACTGATCCAAATCCACGAGGAGAGTATGATGGTGATAAAGGATGTCAGCTAATTACATACACTCAGCCAGGCCCATTGGGATAACAAGTAGGGTGATGGTATTTAGTGTAGTTGCAAACAGTATCAGCAACATATTATTTTGTTGGTCCTTTTGAGATTGTCAGGATGCTTTGTATGTTTATCAACAACGATTTCTAGGTTTATCAACCACGAGTTGTAGGTTTATGTACAACACTTTGTATGTTTATGAACAACGCTTTGTAGGTTTATGAACAACGCTTTGTAGGTTTATCAACAACAATTTGTAGGTTTATCAACAACACTTTGTAGGTTTATGAACAACGCTTTGTAGGTTTATCAACAACGCTTTGTAGGTTTATGAACAACGCTTTGTAGGTTTATGAACAACGCTTTGTAGGTTTATGAACAATGTTTTGTAGGTTTATGAAAAACGCTTTGTAGTTTTATGAAAAATGCTTTGTAGGTTTATGAACAACGCTTTATAGATTTATGAACAACGCTTTGTAAGTTTATGAACAATGCTTTGTAGGTTTATCAAACACAAATGGTACATAATCAAACGCAATCAGCTAATCAAACGCAAGCAAATAATAAGTTCATTGAGGGCATGTTCTGCTATTGTGCCCGGGTTTCGTACACTTTGTACAAGAGTAGGCTTTCCTAGGATGTTTTGTAGGTTTTACAGTCTCCAATGCACCCTTTATTCTTGAGACCTTTGGCCTACCTGTTTGTTTACGTATAGAAGGAGGCTTACATACCTTTGCACGCACATCTTCAGGGACAAGTGTCGCAAAATCTCTTGGCTTCACACATTTTGTGTATGCGTTGTACAAATAGTTTGTGTGGTAATACAAATGAGTAAGGGAGACTATTGGCAAACTTGCATGTTCAACTGTCGCTACGGCATGGACACATGTGATTTTGTCTAAATCAAACCTTTTGCAAGAACATATTTTATCCGTCAAATTGACAACATTGGTTGATGAGACATTACTCACTTGTATTTGATGTTCATCTATAGGTTGAACGTCGTAGTTTCTGGCTTCTTCAATTCGTCCCTAAATGAACAAAACAATAAGTTTAGCAATTAACTTACAACATAGTAGTATAAACCTACAACGCAGAGGTATAAACCTACAAAACGCATACGTAAACCTACAAAATGAAGAAATAAACCTACAAACCAAATACCTTTAGCACTTTCTCAACTCCATGTGTAAGAGCTTTTGTCATTAGACTCGCATTCTTCCTCCTAGTTGCGAACCACCTTGTCAACATAGACCTTATTGAATCAATAAGTTGCACAATGGGATAAGTTCTTGCTTCACTCAAGGCATGACTTAGTCTTCATCCCCCGAACTTGCACCATCCGGATCATCACAATAGTCAAATCTGTATTCCCCATCTCCATCCTCATTTTCTTCAGCTACATCGTCATTATCATTCTCGTCATCTACATGTTCAGAAAACCTACACGATTGGTCAGAAAACCTACAAGACTTATCACCAACCCTGCAACCATCAGCGTCTTCATCTCTAACCATATTTGATTCCACGTCTGAATTTTCATAAAACTGTACATAGATCCGACCTGAATCCTTCCAATACTTCTCTATAAACACACGAACTGCGTTATTATCTTTCATGAAAACCGGTAGAGTATCTTGTGGTAAATTTTGCATGACAACATCAGGATACCTATAACTTAGAGTTACATAATGACACCGTTGAGTCAAACCAAAGGCTTCATACACCATTACTTCTAAATCCTCCAGATTTGTTTGGTCATCCAACATGATGGTTTTGCTCCCATGAGATTTATCCACATAAAAAAACCATTGATCATTCTCACCCCTCCATTCTCCACAAATTAATTGAAGTTGATACACCTCAAGAGATTAAACACAAACTCAAAGGGTTATAGGTTATAGCTTGAATGAAGATGGAAAAATGGTGAAAACCTTCGCAAACCCGTTGGTTAGCTGAAGAAGAAGATAGGTGTGTTTTAATTTTGGGGTAAAATTGTCTTTTCACGTCCTAGGGTTTATAAAAGGAAAACCTACAACAAGGCTCCTACAAAACCTATACCTAAGAATCGTAAAACCTATAACTAAGAATCGTAAAACCTACAATACACAGGAACTTATTCAAAACAAACGAGAAATCAATCCTACAAAACCTACATTGACTGATCAATAAACCTACAACAAGGACCTAAGAAAAACCTATAACAAAGAACCAATAAACCTACAAAAAAAACAATAAAACCTACATTAACTGATCAATAAACCTACAACAAGGACCTAAGTAAAACCTATAACAACGAACCAATAAACCTACAAAAAAAAACAATAAAACCTACATTAACTGATCAATAAAACTACAACAAGGACCTAAGTAAAACCTATAACAAAGAACCAATAAACCTACAAAAAAACAATAAAACCTACATTAACTGATCAATAAACTTACAACAAGGACCTAAGGAAAACCTATAACAAAGAACCAATAAACCTACAACAAACAAGCCATAAAACCTACATTGACTGATCAATAAACCTACAACATGGACCTAAGGAAAACCTATAACAAAGAACGGATAAAACTACAACAAACAAACCAGAAAACCTACATTACATGAAAACTAAGTCGAAAAATCCTACAAAACCTACATTGACTGATTAATAAACCTACAACAAGGACCTTAGGAAAACCTATAACAAAGAACCAATAAACCTACAACAAACAAATCAGAAAACCTACATCAAAAGAGAACTAAGTTGAAAAATAAGAGAAATCACACCTACAAAACCTACATTGACTGATCAATAAACCTACAAAAAAGACCACAAGAAAACCTATAACAAATAACCAGTAAACCTACAACAAACAAATCAGAAAACCTACATCACAGGAGAACTAAGTTGGAAAATAAGAGAAATCACACCTACAAAGCCTACATTGACTGATCAATAAACCTATGAAAAGGACCACAAGAAAACCTATAACAAATAACCAGTAAACCTACAACAAACAATAACAAAACGTACATTACCGGAGAACTAAGCCAAGAAATAAGAGAAATCAATCCTAAAAAACCTACAACGACTGATAAATAAACCTACAAAAGAGACCATATAAAAACCTACAAGAAAGAACACTTAAGCTTACAACAAGTAAAAAAAATCCTACAAAACGATATTAATTTAATCGACAACTACACCGAAGACAAACCTACAAAACCAGGAGAATTTTCTGTATTTGATGATAAAACCTAAAACAAAGTAACTAAACCAGTAAAAACTTAATCCAGAAAATGTAACTTGTAAACCTACAAAAGATAAGTCACTTAAACCTACAAAAGATAAGTCACTTAAACCTACAACAAAAGAAAATGAAAACCTACAACACTTGACCAAAAACCTACAATGTTATGAAAATTTTTTGTATAGTAAAATTATTCATTAATAGCAGTTTCATAATTTTTCTTTCAAAACGAACTGAGATAAAATGGAATAGAAAAAAGTGAAAAGAGTAGAATTGTAATTAAAATCTTTTTGGACTATTATAGTCAACAAAAGTGAAATTCTTTTCTTTTCGGCTCTTTCGTCTTCCCATTAACACAATAGTCCTGTCCACAAAAGCTTGAGCAAAAGATGAAGGTTGTGTCTGGGTTCTATCGTCAAACAAACCCATTGCTTAGTGTCGGCATCGGAACGCGGTGGACTTTTGATCAGTCTTTAGATCACCCCCCAGGGCCCTAAAGATACACTTCTCATCTCAGTCTCTCTTTGAATTAGCTTCTCAGGTTTATCTTGTTTCTTTCTAAACAGATGATAGATAGTAACTATTTAATTTTGTGCATCTGAATCTCTATCTTACTAAAAGTACTATCAAACAGTGGCAAACTATAAGCAAAAGCTGTCAACTTCAGAGGATTTTTTTTTTGATAAACTTAAGAGGATTTTTAATGCGCAGTAACTCGGATTTGCAAAAGCTCAGATTTTTTATTAATTAACATTTTAGTGGTGTTTTGGTATTGAAAAGAGTTTCAGACTTTGATGTGGAAGTAATCATTTGAGTTAGAGAGTGGGTTTGGGAAAAAGCTACAGAGTTTCGATGATGATGATCCACTGGGGAATTATGTGAGTGAGAGTTGAATTTGTGAATACCATTCATAAAGAATTCCCACTTTCCACATTATCAATGGACACTCAACTACTCTCTCCACTATTGTTTCACGCTCAGTGAGAAAGCGATAGGTCTCATTTACAAAGCATATCTCGTCCCTCAACATTCTATTCTCACTACCAGCTCTGATTTATGTTTTTCTTTGTAATGGTGTGGTTTTTATAGATTCCATGACTTGACCTTCCTCTCTCTTTCATTTTTTCCTTCGTGATATAGGAAGTTGCTGAAATTGAGAAGATGAAGTGGTTTCTGCTTATGCTCATCATCTGTGATGTAGTTCCTTTACCAGGACTCACCAAAAATGTCTCTGAGAGACCCCAAGTTGTGAACATCGGCGCTGTTTTCACATTCAATTCTCTCATTGGCAGAGTTGTTAAAGTTGCTATGGATGCTGCTGTTGCAGACATAAATGCTAACCCCAACATTCTTAACACCACTCAACTCAGGATCATCATGCATGACACAAAATTCAATGGATTCATGAGCATTATGGAACGTAAATGAGACTGCCCTTTGATTGTTGAATGATTAGTATGCGTTTGTCTGTCAAAGCTCAATTTGTTTTCTCTTCATATTTTGCTCATGGACAACGAAAACAGTCTCTTCTCCTCTAATCTTCTTTATCATTGATTCATCCGTTTTATTCTAGCTTATTCATGTTTCTGTCTTGGATCATTTTGCTATTGTGTTTTAGTTTCTAAATACTCTAACTTGTATGTATCCTCATGTTCGTATTCTGGTATTCGGTGTACTGATTGATTGGTTTTGTGTTTCGCTTTCAAAGCTCTACGGTTCATGGAGTCTGAGACAGTGGCCATAATTGGCCCACAGAGATCAACAACCGCCCGTGTGGTAGCTCACATCGCAACAGAACTAAAAATTCCTATACTATCCTTCACCGCCACAGACCCTACTATGTCTCCTCTGCAATTCCCCTTTTTCATCAGAACTTCGCAAAATGATCTCTTCCAAATGGCTGCCATAGCAGACATTGTTCAATTTTATGGTTGGAGAGAGGTGATAGCAATATATGGGGATGATGATTATGGCCGAAATGGGGTGGCTGCCTTGGGAGACAAGTTAGCGGAGAAGCGCTGCAGAATCTCATATAAAGCAGCTTTGCCCCCTGAACCTACCAGAGAGAACATCACTGACTTACTGATTAAGGTAGCTTTGAGTGAGTCAAGGATCATTGTCATTCACGCTTCTTTCATCTGGGGCCTAGAGGTGTTCCAGGTGGCTCAAAGTCTTGGTATGATGACCACAGGTTACGTATGGATTGCTACCAATTGGCTTTCGACAATCATAGACACAGAGTCTCCTCTACCATTGGACACCATAAATAACATTCAAGGTGTCATTGCCCTCCGCCTGCACACTCCCAACTCTATTATGAAGACGAACTTCGTTAAAAGGTGGCATAACTTAACTCATGTTGGACTGAGCACTTATGGATTGTATGCTTATGACACTGTCTGGCTGCTTGCTCACGCCATTGGTGATTTCTTCCGCAAAGGTGGGAACATTTCATTTTCAAAGAATCCGATTATATCTGAGCTTAGGGGTGGAAACTTGCACCTTGATGCTCTGAAAGTATTTGATGGAGGAAAGATATTCCTTGAGAGCATCTTACATGTTGATAGAATCGGCGTAACTGGTAGGATGAAGTTTACTAGAGACAGGAATCTTGTAAATCCAGCATTTGATGTGCTTAATGTCATTGGCACTGGTTATAGGACCATTGGTTACTGGTATAATCATCTAGGCTTGTCTATGATGCCAGCTGACGAATTGCAGAACACATCTTTTTCGGGACAGAAAATTCATAGTGTTATCTGGCCAGGACAAACAACCAAAGTTCCTCGCGGATGGGTGTTCTCAAACAATGGAAGGCATTTGCGGATTGGAGTTCCAAATCGTTACAGATTCGAAGAGGTTGTCTCAGTGAAAAGAAACGGGATGATCACTGGTTTCTGTGTTGATGTCTTCATAGCCGCTCTCAACTTATTACCTTATGCAGTCCCTTTTGAGCTTGTAGCTTTTGGGAATGGTCATGATAATCCAAGTAACTCTGAGCTAGTGCGGTTAATAACAGCTGGGGTGAGTATACAAGCACTATTTTAGAACATGTTTTGATGACGCTTTGTTGATGGGTGTATAATTTATTTTTTTGTGGCTCAAACATCTTTTATACAGGTATACGATGCAGGTGTTGGTGATATCACCATCATAACAGAGAGAACAAAAATGGCAGATTTTACTCAGCCGTATGTGGAGTCAGGGCTAGTGGTGGTGGCTCCTGTTCGGAAGTTGGGATCCACTGCTATGGCGTTCCTAAGGCCATTCACTCCCCAGATGTGGCTTATCGCAGCTGCGTCTTTTGTCATAGTGGGTGCTGTTATTTGGTGTCTGGAACACAAACACAATGACGAGTTTCGAGGGCCTCCCCGTAGACAAGTCATCACTACTTTCTGGTGAAAAGAGAATAAGCTCCAACTGGATAGACTCAATTTCAAAGATCTTTATTATTATTTTTTCTGAAAGAGTCCATTGTTTTGCAGGTTCAGCTTTTCAACTCTTTTCTTTTCACATAGTAAGTTTAATTCTTCACATCCCTTTTTGTTCTTTAGTTTCTTTCCATTTTGAAAGGGCAATAACCGTCCAATGTTCTCTGCTTAATTTCTTTAGGAGAGACAATGACTAGCAACCTTGGAAGAATAGTGCTGATAATATGGTTATTTGTAGTTCTCCTAATCAACTCAAGTTATACCGCGAGCCTCACGTCAATCCTCACAGTTCATCAGCTTTCTTCTCCAATCAAAGGCATAGAAACTTTACAAACAAACAATGATCCTATTGGGTACCCACAAGGCTCCTTTGTCAGAGACTATCTTGTTCACGAACTCAGCATCCATGAGTCAAGACTGGTCCCTCTTCGGTCTCCAGAAGAATATGATAAGGCTTTAAGAGATGGTCCAGGAAGAGGTGGTGTTGCTGCTGTTGTTGATGAACGTGCTTACATAGAGCTTTTCCTCTCAAACAGATGTGAGTTCGGCATAGTTGGTCAAGAGTTCACAAAAAATGGATGGGGATTTGTGAGTATTGTTCTAAGTATATTGTTTTCATTGATACTAAACAACTCTCAACTGGTTTGATGATAAACAATAATGTGCAGAGTAACTAGACCTTTGATACCATGATTGTATGATACATACTCTTTTTCTTTCATTTTTCAGGCATTTCCGCGTAACTCACCTTTGGCAGTGGATGTTTCAGCAGCAATTTTGCAGTTATCAGAAAATGGAGACATGCAGAGAATACGTGACAAATGGTTGCTGAGGAAAGCATGCTCTCTGCAAGGCGCAGAGATAGAAGAGGACAGGCTAGAGCTTAAGAGCTTTTGGGGATTGTTTGTGGTGTGTGGAGGGGCATGCGTTCTTGCTCTTGTAGTGTATATGGTGTTGATGATACGTCAGTTTGGACGACAATGTCCTGTAGAAGCAGAGGGGTCGATCAGGAGAAGTAGGTCGCCATCTGCACGTATTCATTCATTTCTCTCCTTTGTGAAAGAGAAGGAAGAAGACACCAAAGCTCGGTCTTCGAGGGAAAAGCAGTTTGAAGATATCTCAGTCAGTGGTTCAAGTCGCTGCAACTAAGATTTTTTTAGCGAGTTAAATGCACTAGATGGCTATAGTATGTATTAATTCCTCTTTGTTGCTACACTTGAGATCAAATTCTGTTTGTATTTAATCTCATGGTGAATTTGACTAAAGTGTCTACAACATAAAAGAAATCTGCTTATCATTTCATGGTTACAAATGTGAGGTCTCAATTTGCAGGTACATCACCAAGAACCAAGAACCAAGAAAGCTTATAATCTCAAAGTGTAGTATAAATTTGTTATTGTTCAAGTACAGTAGAAACTTTGAAAAAAGAAACAGAAAAAAGGAAGTTATCCATCAGAGAGAAACGAAGCTCCAGCATCAAGCTGTTTTGCACCGACGGAGAAGAATTCAGAAATAACTTCAAGGGGCATTCCTTTTGTCTCTGGTACTTTGAGGTACACGAAAAACCATGCGACAGTGCAGACACATGCATAAGTGCCAAAGACTCCGGCGAGGCCAAGGGATTTGAGCAAGACAGGGAGAGTGTAAGTGACGATTATGTCACAAATCCAGAAAGTGAGGGCACATATAGTGATGCAGAGACCACGTACAGAGGTAGGGAAGATCTCTGAGCATAGGATGTTTGGGATTGCCCCAAAACCCATCACAAAACAACTTAGGTACACAATAACACTAGCTGTCGATATCAATGCGTTTACACTGCCTCCAAGATTCACCAAGCTTCCTATCACCAGTGTTACTAGCGACAATATTAGAATAGGGATTGTGGAAAGCATCAGAGACCTGCAATCACGCTTTTGGTATTCTTATTTAGTTTTCATTTGTCAAACTATAGCTGAAGAAAAAGAACGAAAAGCAGAGGGAACTCGCCTTCTCCCAGCTACATCCATTAACCTCATGGAAACAATAATGCAGGGAAGCATCACGAATGTTGTTAAAGCGCTTATGAGGAGTGATGATGACTCTGGACCTAATCCAAGATTTGTGAAAAGACTTGACACACCTGTTTTCTCCAATATTTGTGGTGTATAATACATCACTCCGTTTATTCCTGCAAACTGCAAAAATGCTTTATCTCCTTTACTTGTTATGTGTTTTGTTCTTTTTATAACATTTTTGAGACATAAAGATTTTTTGTTAAGAAAAATAAAAAACTTTACCTGCTGCAATATCTGAAGTCCAACTCCAACCATCAAAGCTCTCTTTACCCCTGGCTCCATCAGCTCTCTCCAGCTTGGAGCATCCTTTACCTCTTGTGGCAACGTTGCAGTCTCACATTTACTTCCAGGGATCATTGAAGCCTGGCTCACAAGTGCAGCAGCCTGAACGTATCCACTCCCCTGATCTGGATTATCAACTTCAGTGTGGAAGGAGAGAAACGACCCACGTCGCGAAGCAGGATTATTGTTGGCAGATTCCTCGTGAATATACATTCTCTGTAATCCTCCATTGATTTTCTTACCATCTGCACCAACCTTGTCGTTATACTTCCACGCCAATTGCCATCCACCGCCTATGCTTGTAGCTGTTGCTGTCTCACCCGCATTTGCCATAAATAAGCTGCTTTGTCGCCTCCCAATGGTCCGCTGGTTGCATTCACCCGGATCAGTGGTCTCCGGAGAAAGCAGAGGACTGTTCAAGTTTTCATCATGGTCAGAGTTGTCTTCATTGTTTCTCTCTAGATCCCATTGAGCCTCCTGCCTTATTCCTATTATACTTCCCATATTGGGGAAGACCATGCTGCGCGATGACGCATTCATGTTCTCAGAAGGCAAGTTCTCATGAATGCTACCAAAGAGAGTGACAACCGGATCAACTAAGGATCCGCCACGTTGTAACATACTGCCTTGCTGAGATGCCAATGCCAAAGAACTCTGTCCTTTAACTGGTTTAGCCATCCATGACTGCCCATCCTCTGGACCATATAGTTTTATCTGATCTTTTCTCGGCAGTCCGTGTCCGTCCTCAGTTTCCTCGTTGTCCGGTCCAATCACATATTCTTCTAGTGATGTGTCTTTTCCCACTCCAAGCCCTTCCACCAGCAGAGCAAGCTCGCCTATTTCACACCCCTGAGTTATTTTCTCAACGTTCAAAGTCGATAATATAGAGGTCTTAGTGTCCATTAATACAAACCTGAAACATCTTCTCTGCCACGAAGTCTTTGTAGAACATGTTTTGCTTCATTCATCCGGCCTTTGCTGACGAGCCACCTTGGAGATTCAGGCAAGAAGAAAACAGTAAGTACGAAGTAGATAATGGATGGAATTGACAAAACCCCAAGCATGAGCCTCCAGCTGGGCGACTCTTCTAGTGACATCCCAAACACGAGACAATACGACAAAAACATCCCACCGGATCCACAAAATTGCGGAAAAGTGTTGAGTAACCCTCTGATTTCAGAAGGTGCAGTCTCAGAGATGTAAACAGGGACGAGAGTAACAGCTAGACCAATCCCAAACCCATCAAGAAGCCTTGCGAAAAGGAGAACGTAGACATTGGGAGACCAAAACATTACCATACTACTCAGAATATAGAGAAGAGAAGATAGTATAAGCATCGAACGCCTTCCTACTCTGTCAGAGACAGGACCAGAGAAAGTTGTAATCAAAGTGGCTCCGATGAGTGACATTGCCACGATCAGCCCTTCTATCTTTGGTTCTTTTTCCAAATGAAATTCTTTCTTTATATAAATTACAGCTCCTACCACCAAAATGAATTCATCATCAATCATTGTGCATTTTCAAAACAATTCTAAAGGAAAGCAAGGACAGAGAGAACAATAAGAGAGATACCTGCAATGGTAGCATTGTCCCAGCCTTGCAACCCATTCCCTATCGCAGCGGCTAGAGCAACTAGCACGATACTCCTCATAATTTAATTTTTAAAAGAATGAATTTTGCTTTTTACGATCAATAATAATTAAATCGATAAATCAACGTCATACGTTTCTTCCTTTTGTACAAAATAGTTCAATATTATCCAATAGAATCATTTCCATCTTTATAAACGAAAGAGGGAGAGAAAAGTAAGGAGAGTTTTATGTTAAGATGGTGATTTTTACCATTAATTCATAAGAATTTAGCAAAAGAACATATGTTTTGTGTTTTGTCTCTTTCAAAATACAGAAAACTAAGTATTAAAGTGATTAATCAGAAGCATGTAGAATATGAGAGGTGGTGATAACGATGGGAGAGAGAGGTGGTGATAACGATGGGAGAGAGAGGTGGTCAAGACGAGAAATCAAAGGAGAATGTGACATCTTTGTTTTGACTGTTTCTTATGTGTTTTATGTAATTACGCCCCAAGTTATTATTACAGAAAAGAATATTAAAAATCTCACCACCTTTAATTATCCTCAATGGCTGATACCCATAGCTGCGGGTAGGAATCGAATCTTGGTGTCAAGTCAGTAGCTGGATCATCCAAACCACCAGACTTGCTGCCAAGTCATTAGCTGAATCATCCTAACCACCAGACTGAAAGCAATTCGGCCCAATTGAGATTCTTAGTATTATAATATTAATATATTTAATATATTTTATTTTTAGATACTCACATTAATATCACTCTTAATTTTTACCTCCATTGGTAAGATACCGACATAAGTATCTCATTAATAATATATTAATAATTTATAATAATTTAATTATTTTTAATATAATATAAAGTTATGCACAATGGATCTTGATAGATAGCTAATTTAATTTTATAGTTTCTAAATAAATTAAATTTTCAAAATTAGAACATATAAACTATTTATATACATTTTAAACTACAATAATCTAAAAATAAATTCCAACTTATCAAATATTGACATGTGTCCAATTTGAAGTTGAGATACTCATGAGAGATGATCTCAAATGAGAGACTCATGGTAGAGTATCACACAAATTTTAATAATATTTTATTAGTTTATATTATTTTAATGGTATGATATTATATATGATACCCTCTATGGAGATACTGCTAACCACACATAGTAAAATTGTATTATATCCAAAAATGCTCTCTTCTCTTTCATCAGCTCACTTTTCTTGTAGACACTTGTGAAGCTCCGATTTCCTTCTCTGGTAGCCTTCTCGCCTCACCACCGCCGGAAAGGGGTTTGTTGTCTGGTCCTCTTTATTACCATATGTATTTTCCTTAGATATGTCACTGACGTGCCATAATTTGTCTCTTCCGTCAACCCACTGCTTTCTCAATATTCATGTTTCACTACTGAGCTCTCTGTGCTTCAGGTCTTCGCCGCCTCATGTGACTTGGTGGAGATGGTTGCATGTCTGATGAAAGGTTGTCGTCTGGAGGTGATCACCACCACTGTTTGTTTTTGGTCTCTCATGGTTCTCAAACCCTCTTGAGGGGTTCATGGTTCTCAACTAATCCAGAATGACATGCCCAAAAGATTTTGGCTAGGCCTGCGCATCCTCGACCCATTTGGAGTGATTAAATGTTTCATGGGCTTCTAAATAGGCCCAAGTCCAGGAGGGGATAACGACTTAAGAGTGGTACGACATTCATCTATAAAAAGAGAGAGGAATCGTCAGCAAAAGACATCTGGAGAGTACTGTGCACCTGGATTATATTATGTTCTTCAACTAATCTTTTTAAGTAAACAATTGTACTGAGCCGAGTTCGTGAACATAATAATCCACCTCTGTAAACACTTCAAGTTAATTCTCGTTACTTTCTAGTAGATTTTTTCTAGTCACTTAAATAGACGAAATCTTTAACCTTTACATATAACTAAAAGTACTGTACCGAAGCTAGTACGAATAATTGGTGCTAAAAGGAGGGGGGAGATTTCTAACACACAAGTGACCGGAATAATCGACCAGAACCCTGCGGTAGGGAAAAAAAAGATCCTTCCCGCACAAAAAATGGGCCCGCTGGCCCCTAAAGCATCACCGTCTATGCCAAGAACTACCCAGCAACCCGAAACCTTGCTGGGAACCGAGCAGGACATACTCAGTGTGGCTGCCAGTAAGCCGATCTCAACTGGTCAGGATAAGACGCTAAGTTCAGAAAAGGTTCAATGCGTGGCAGACTTGCTCTTTGCTATGATAGAACAAATGGAGAAAGTGACTGACAGGTCTGAGCAAACTTCTGAAATACTGGCCCAGCTATGAGATGAGCTCAGCGAGGATGTAATCACTAATAGACGCCTACAACACCACACGGCAAATATATCCCTGCCTCATCTACAAAGCCAACTCTTCGACAGTCCATCTGATTCTCGTTAGAACAGAAGTCAAATGGGTGCGTCTACGTCACCCCCGCTACAGACAACCGAATCTGATGATCTGAAGCATGTCGAAATACGAGCGTTAAGGACCGAGGTGGGTAACATGATGGCCAAGATGCGTCGATCCAAAACTCTGTGCCGGAAGGAGCGCGTACTTTATGAAACACAGAACACGCCTTTCACCAAGCAGCTCTCTGGCACCCCATTTTTTCCTGACGTGAAGGTCAAATGCCCAACCTCTGATGGAAAGTCCGACCCCAGAAAATTTCTCAAGGCATTCAATCTCGCCATGGGAAGGGCGAGGTTCTCCCCGGAAGAAAGAGATGCCGGATACTGTCAGTTGTTTATCGAAAACCTAACTAACGATGGCATGGAGTGGTTTTACAAACTTGATCAGTATTCCATCAACAGCTTCCAGCAACTCGTCGAGGCATTCCTCAGGCACTATTCGGTGTTCATGCAGAGGAGTGCCTCGACGGCCGACCTCCAAGCCATTGTACAAGGACCAAGGGAGTCCTTTCACTCCTTCTTCAAACGATTCCGAGAGGTAGCATCACACATTATAATAGCCAACGACGCTGGCATCGACATGTTGAGAGAAGCCCTCTACTGTGACTCGGAGCTCATAACTGACTTCAGTCTACACCGTCTCCTTTCTTTAGAAGATGCCCTTCACCGCAGAGCGGTGTTCGTAGAAATAGAAGAGGACATGATGACCAAATTAAGATATAAAAACCAGTCTCCAGTAACCAAAGACACAGCCAGAGAACCAACGCGCGAGGAATACCACGAGCTGTGCCAACATTATGACCGGGAGTACAAAAGCAACAAAGGAAAACAAGCTTCCACATACGCAGTCGGCACCATCAATGACAAATCTTGACGCCTCTGGATCCCAGCTAACAAATGGTACATGGACGCGTCACGAGACAAGCAATCCTATTGTGACTACCACAAACATACCGGTCATGCAACTTCCTAGTACTTTCACTTTAAAGAGTTGCTGTTAGCAAAATTCGAGAGAAGCGAGGTCAAATTGGTCGAGCTCGAACGTCCGCATGGGGATTGAGGCGCGTCGTGAAGCCAGAAATTACATAATCGCGCTGAAGCCATGACAGACGATGAGGAGCCACCACGAAAACATACGGACCATGACGAGTTTCCCGCACCCCCACCTCCTCGACTGACGGTTACGATTGTGGGAATTATAAGGGAAGGAAACAACTCCGTACGATCAATCAAAAATTATGAGCGCAGAGGAGAAACGTGCTGCTTCTATTGTAGCCCTCGTACAAAGCGTCCTGTCTATTGAAGTTATAAGTTTCACCGACGCCCACGCCGAGGGCGTGCAACACCCTCATGACGACCCCGTCATTGTCAAACTCCGCATCACGGACTACGACGTCGCATGCGTCCTCATCGATATGGGAAGCACGGTGAACCTGATCTTTAAGGAAGCATAGGAAAAACTTGTGATTCTAGACGAGGAGATAGGATTCATAGCATTGGCTCGGCCATTAACCGGGTTCGACGGAAACTCAATGCTAACTTACGGGACGGTGAAGCTACCAATTCTCCTGGCGGGGTCGTTCAGATGGGTCAAGTTCCTTGTCGTGGACAAACCAACTATCTACAATATATCCTAGGTACGCCCTGGATCCATGCAATGAAAGCTGTCGTCTCCACCTACCACCAATGCGTCAAATTTCCAACCGACCGAGGACTCTTTACTCTCCGCGGAAGCCAAAGGATGGCCAGAAGATGTTTTATCACCGAGCACAAACTTAGAAAATCAGCTGGGTGGTCATGCCTGATAGCCAGCGAAATAACCACGTGTACTCTCCCACGGAATATTTTGCAAGATAGCCCAAAAAAAGAAACAATAAAGCTAATCTGCCTGGACTCAGACAAGCCAGACCGCTACATCAAAATCGGCCAAAAATTATCCGTAACCCTGCGTGATGAACTCATCTCCTTCCTCAAGCAAAATCTGTCCACATTCGCATGGAGCACATGGGACATGCCGAGGATAGACTCGAAAATTATTAGCCACGAGCTTAATATCGAGCCGACATACAAAGTGGTTAAACAGAAGTGGAGAAAACTTGGAACTGAGCGCGCTCAGGCAGTAAACGATGAAGTCGATTGTCTGACCAAAGTAGGTTTCGTCACTGAAGTCAAGTACCCAGAATAGCTAGCCAACCCCGTCGTTGTCAAAAGAAGAATGGCAGCTGGCGAGTCTGTGCAGATTTCACCGACCTCAATAAAGCCTGCCCAAAAGATAGCTTCCCACTCCCACACATTGATAGGCTCGTTGAGTCAACCACGGGGAACGAATTAATGTCCTTCATGGACACTTTCTCTGGGTACAATCAGATAAAAATGAACGCGGCCGACCAAGAAAAGACTGCTTTCATCATTGACCGCGGTACTTACTGTTACAAGGTCATGCCATTCAGACTAAAGAATGCCAGGGGCACCTACCAAAGGCTTGTCAACAAAATGTTCGTGGCACAACTTGGACAGACGATGGAAGTATATATAGACGACATGCTCGTCAAGTCCCTGAAAGCTGAATCTCACGTCGTTGACCTCACCAAATGTTTTGACGTGCTAAACACTTATCAGATGAAACTTAACCCATCCAAGTGGACTTTCAGCGTAACCTCCGAGGAGTTCTTCGGTTATATCATAACTCAACGAGGAATAGAGGCCAATCCTAAGCAAATAACCGCAATGCTTGATATGCCATCCCCAAGAAATACTCGAGAAGTAGAAAAGTTGACAGGACAGATCACCGCCTTCAATCGTTTCGTCTCGCGCTTGACTGACAGGTGTGTACCATTTTACCAGTTCTTACGAGGAAACAAAAATTTTATTTAGGATGAGGACTATGAAGAAGCCTTCCAACAACTCAAAACGTACCTGGCTACGACTCCTGTTTTATCTAAGCCAGAAGATGGGGAGACTCTATATCTGTACGTCGCGGTCACCATCGCCGCGGTCAGCGGGATGCTTGTCAAAGAAGACCAGGGTGAGCAAAAACTAATATTTTATATCAGTAAGGCTTTGGATGACGCAGAGACACGATACACAACGACAGAAAAGTTAGCGCTGGCAGTAGTATGCGCGGCGCGAAAACTACGCCCGTATTTTCAATCCCACGTCATCGTCGTCTTGATAAACCATCAACTGCTAACAATCCTCCACAGCCCCAGTCAATCAAGGTGGCTAACTAAGTGGATTGTCGAATTAAGCGTATACGATATCAAGTACAAGGGACGTACCAGCACCAAATCTCAAGTCTTGGCTGATTTTATCATCGAATTGGCCCCGACACCACAAAATAACTTCCCGCCAAAGCAGACAAATAGATGGACTTTGTACGTCGATGGTTCGGCGTCTCGCCATAGCTCGAGGGTCGGCATAAGGCTCAAATCTCCAACAGGAGAGATACTGGAGCAGTCTTTCCGGCATCCAATAACGAGGCCGAATACGAAGCTCTTCTCACCATGCTACGTCTAGCAAAAGCATTTGGCACAAAACATATCCTTGCCTTAGTAGATTCGCAACTCATCGTCAGCCAGCACAATGGAGAATACGTAGCCAAATGCAAAAGAATGGCCGCATACCTAAAAGTAGTCCATGACCTCGCCAAGGAGTTCTCTTCGTTTGAGCTCGTTAAAATTCCCCGCGGTGATAACACCTCGGCGGACACCCTAGCAGCCCTTGCCTCTACGTCAGATCCGACACAATGCCGAATCATCTCCATTGAATACATTGAATACCCAAGCATTGAACTAACAAAAGGGCAATGTCTTGTTGTTGACAAGGTCGAGGGGACAAATTTGGAGACTTGTAAGATAACGAAAATAAGGACGACGAAGACTAGAGGAGAGATATCAAAGCCTATATCACATACAGCGAAATACCCTCGGACAAATGGGACGCACAAAGACTAAAAACTAAAAGCGCCCCATACGTTGAAGTAAAAAGCAACTTGTACCGATGAACGACAAATATGGTCTTACTCAGTTGCATCAACGGCGAAGAAACCCGGCGCGTCATGGCCGAAGTCCACGAGGGCGCCTGTGGGAACTATTCTGGAAGACGAACACTTGTCCATAGAGTTTGAAGTCTGGGATACTATTGGCCAACAATGATAGCAGACTGCGAAAAGTACGCCAAGTCATGCAAAAAATGCCGACATGCACCACTCATACACGCACCAGCCGAATAACTTACGTCGTTAGTAATGCCTTATCTGTTCATGGGTTGGGCCATGGAAAAAGTCGGTCCTCTCCCAGCGTGAAGACAGAAACGCTTTATCCTCATCATGACAGATTACTTCACCAAGTAGGTCGAGGCAGATTCTTTTGCCAAGATTCAGGACGTTGATGTACAAAGATTTGTCTGGAAGAATATCATATGCCGTCATGGATTAGCTTTTGAAATTGTCATTGATAACGGCTCACAGTTCACCTCGTCTGCTTTCGAAGGATTTTGTGCGCGCTGGAAAATCTGCCTTAGCAAAAACACCCCTTGGAATCCACAAGGAAAAGGGCAGGCCGAGGCCACAAACAAGATAATAATCGAAGGCATTAAAAAATGCCTCCACGAAAAGAAGGGATGATGGTCTGACGAACTTAACGGCGTCCTATGGTCGCACCGCACCACGCCTCGAAGGTCAACTGGCCGAACACCATTCTCTCTATCGCACGGTATTAAAACAATGATACCAGGTGAGGTAAACGTAAAAAGTATCTGCCGTCAATTCTACGACAACCTTGACGACCTTAAGGAAATTCGTGACGCAGCACGTCTGAGAGTTCAGAGACACCAACAACAAGTGTCCAAGTATTACAACAAGAGGGTCAAATAGCAAAGATTCATAAAAGGTGACCTCGTCATGCGTCAAGTGTTCGAAAATACAGCCAAGCTGAATGCTGGGAAGCTCAGCGCTAATTGGGAAGGTCCATATTGCGTTTCCAAAGTGGTGAAGCCCGAAGTTTATGAACTTATGAGAATGACCGGGCAGATGGTCCCAAGAAGTTGGAACGCAAACAACCTTAAGCGTTTTTACTACTGAAAATCGGCAACGTAGACGCTAGGGCTCTCCAACTTCAATTGCACATGTCCTCCAATAACCTCTGATGACGATGCCATCACAAAGTGCTCCTCGGCAGAATATCTCGCTTTTAATTTACTTTTTATGAATTGTAACTAAGAACTACGTTTGGCTTGATCCTTTAACATGGTACGTAGGCAGCCTTCGGGTGCGGCTATAATATAAAAAAACAATCTTTTTTCTCCAAACGACGCTGCGTCTCGGCCAAATTTTCTCCTTAGAAATAAAAATTCGCCAAACTAGAGACCAAGCCGAGCGCCTCCATTGGCTATACAAGGTTAACTGGACTGTAATTCCATTCTTAAAGCCTAAGTTAAAGCCGAGCACACCACCTGCAACAAGAATTACAGGGTAAGCCAAACTATAACTTCTCACCTAACAAAGCCTAAAAGCGAAGCATGACACTCGCATTGACACCTAGGAGAAGTCGGCACCGAGCCCACCACACAAAGGTTCCGAGCAACACATCGAATAATAAGTTCAAAGCCATTTCACTAAAAATGTCTAACAGTTTATAGAAGTTCCAAGATTAACCGCGCCCGGTTTTTACAACAAAATACAAAAGATGAGCGGAAAAATCTAAACAAAAGAACCAAGCGATAAATACAACAAGACTAGTTATTCTGTAGCATTGTCCTGAGTCTCTCCCTTCTCCTCGGTACTGCGCATCACTTCTTCATCCTGCCAAGACTCACCAACTCGCAGCTTCACACAACTCATCCAGACCGACGAGCACACCATCGTCGTCAGTCGCAGCCAAAGGACGAAGATCCTCGTCGTCAAGTTCGGGGACTTGAATAGCCGATGCCCGGGACTTGTAATCCACAGAGTCTTTGCCTAATTTCTCCATGATGGCCCGTGGCACATCAATCCCTTACTTCTCCTGCATGAACTTAACGCAGTCAAGGGTCGCCGACGCTTGGCAATGCAGGAGGTGCGGCTCGTCTTTCTCCTCCGCAACACGCATGTGCCAATGCACTTTAACTTAGTGTTAAATAGCTCGCGCTCTTCCACATGATGAGCACACTCAGCGACCACCTTCTCGCGTGCCTGACGAATGGCCTTGTCAAATTGATCAAAGGCAGACTCAAAATAGGGCGATTTGCCTCGTTCTCCAGTCTGCATATTTGGGCCCGTTGTTGTTCTGCCTCCTCGGTAAGGGCAAGTTTTTTCTGCCTCATATCGCCTAACTTATGCTAGCCGTCAAGCACTTGATCCTCAGCAACGCGGCACCTCTTCTTGTACTCATTCAGACGATTAGGACATACTAGGTCAAAATAAATGACCAGCAAAGAAGTAACTACGTACTTGCGCTAACAGAGTAACGGTATTAATGACGAGGTCACTTTCTAGCATGGTTTCCAACCTCGGCATCCCGCGTATCGAGCCTTTTGTTTTAAAGAGAAGGTTTCCACTCGTGTCATGGTCAGTACCGAGAAGTTTCATCCTACGGTACTCGAAGGAGATGTCATAATTGGATGCGGCCCTCGTCGTTGATGTCTCCTCCACACAAACTATCTTCCTGTTACGAGCACAGGAATCATCTCCCTCAAGGGCTGCTTCAACTTTTTCTACGATAAGTCGCATCCTCTTTATGTGTCGGGACGAGCGTCAAACGACGCGAAGTGGCCTTGGCAAGGAAACAACCAAGGCATTGCTTGGGTCTATGAAATACGACTTGGTTTCTTGCCCAGCTTTGTCAATATTCGCCCCTTCGTCGCCCAGATTAGCCTCAACAATAGTTGGGCTCGGCTCGGGATCATTAGGGCCAAGTACGGCCAAGGACGAGGCAAAAATCTCCCCGTAACCAGGCAATGGATGACACCTTGCCATTCTCGCTCTGGAAGCTGTGAAAATCACCAAGGTCAAGAAAAAAAAAATTGAGCCGAAGACGTCTCCGACACATACATTCTCGAACTCTCCTAAGATTTCTTCTAACTTTTGGAGTGTGGACGTCCGGCCACCGAGCTGCACTAAGCTGATTATTCTTTCCCATGTCGTCAAAGAAATTGGGAGGATAATGTGTGATTCCTGGAGGATGCGGAGCTATACAAAAAACAACAAGTTAGAAACAAAAATAAGTGACAAGATTCGCCAGGAGCAATAGAGGTCCTACCAGGCGTGGCATTCCAGCAAATCCGATAGTAACGCCAAGGGTTAATAACCGAGGTGCTATCTATTCGAACGAAGAAGTAATGGTCCTTCAGCCATTGATCTTGCTAGGAAAACCGTTTGCAATACCAAAGTCGTTTTTGGTTGAGACATAGAAGGTGCTGTCCTTCTTCGGATTCACAGAGATCCTCGTTACTTCTTGAAAGAAGTTGGTCGTCACATTCACTTCGCACTCTGCCCCCATAATCAATTAAGCCATCATGTTCTTCAGAGATGTCGGGGCCAACTGCGTAAAGGCAATATGTCGACGTGCGCAATAGTTGACGAGCAGCTGCGGCAGCGGGAATTGCATACCGCAATCTTTGAAGAAATATACATGTAAACACATGTAACCATCGGGCGGCAACCACGACCTCTCAGTAGGACTTGGGATCACAAAATGGATCGGAAGAGTAATTCGGCATTTGTTGATATTCCGCCGAAGTGACTGCTTGTTGGTCTTCGTCGGAGGCTAATTCAGCGACCTTAGCCAAGTTCGAACCCGCAGTTTCTTTCGAGGCCACTGACTCAACATCCAAAGGGTCAACCTCAACTTCCACAATTTTGGGGCCCACATCCCTTTAGGGCTCAAAATTGTCACCTAACGAGGAGTCCTCCATGTCATCTCCCATCGTGGCCTTCTTGTCAACTCTTGCCTCGGCCTCGGCTTAACCTAAGGCTCCGGCCTCGTTAGCATTGGCCTCATCATCTTGTTCAGTAACCACATCTTCATCCTGTTGGATTACATCCACCTCCTCATCTCCCGATAGATCCTCGGTGGTAACATTCGTCCGTTCAACAATGGTCTCGTTATTCTGTGGAACATTGGCATCGTTGTTCGGCTATATAGCAGAAGGCTCGTCACTCCTCAAACCACTGACGCCAGCTTCATCTTCCTCAACTAACAAATTTACTTCGTCATCTCTCGCAAAGATTTCAGCCTCAACATCTCAAGCCTGCAAATTGGCCTCGTCACCTACGGCCAAGTCTACCGCAGCACCGTCAACCATTTGTAACGGTCTCGAGTCAGAACTCGACGTACTCAACTTTGAATTGCTCCTCGTCGTAGCAGACATGGCCAGAATAGACAGCGCCTTGGCGGAAATTAAAGAAATTGGAAAGAGAGAAGAGACAAGAGAATACCTGGTAGAGACTTTGCATGGATGAAAATGAGGAAGTGAATTGAGATCCACCTATATATAGAAGAAAATGCACAGTCACCCAAGCGTCGTCAGAATTGCACCTATACAAACCTAGGTGTGGCGCGACGTTTTTCCTATCATATCCTGTCACCCACGAAAACTGGTAATTAATGACAAAAAGCTAACGGAGACGCGCCATGTGTATCAGCGTGCGCCCTGTACAACCAACTCAAACTCGCCACGTGGATCAGCGTGCACCTCGTAGAACATGAGAGCGTGGTAGCTCTGTCGTCGTCACCACATTGTGGGGAGGGCTATTATTGGGGGTTATCCAACTCCCTCGGTCCACTAACTGATCCAGAATGACAGGCCCAAAACATTTTGGCCAGGCCTGGGCATCCTCAGCCCATTTGGAGTGATAACATGTTTCTTGGGCTTTTAACTAGGCCCAAGTCTAGGAGGGGACACCAACTTAAGAGTGGTACGACATTCCCCTATAAAAGGAGAGAGGAATCGTCAGCAAAGGGCATCTGGAGAGTACTGTTCACCTGGATTATATTATGTTCTTCAACTAATCTTTTTAGTAAACAATTGTACCAAGCCGGGCTCGTGAACATAATAATCCACCTCCGGAAAACTTCTCTTAAGTTGCTCTTTTCTCTTCTTAATCAATCTTTGATTGGAATTCCTCATGGTGCTGTTCTGGATTGTATCGTTTTCTCCTCTTCTTATGTTTTAGTTTTATATTATGGTGGTATTGTGTTTAGCACCTTTGTTGAGGTTGCATCATATCCTCTTTCATTTTTAGCTAGCGTATCCTTGTCTTAATTAAATCGCATCTTTCATCACTCATTTCTTCTGAAGAGAATGATAAATCGATTAAGTGGCTATTTTAGTCTCCTCCACTAGAGATGAAAATTTAGATTTGGTTGAGATATGATAAGTTGTTGTTTCTCCATAACCAAGAAGGAAAGGAAGCACATGTGCACTATCGTTTCAAGTCTACTTATCACAAGTGGGGACAAGGAGTCCGAAGTTACAATGAATTTTGTGTTCAAGGTCTATTGTAATCTTACCATTAGTTGTTTGAGTCTCAATCTGTTATAAGATATGGATGTTGCAGAGTTGTAAAACAATTACAGTATGGTAAAAAAATAATATATTCCACTATATGAGTAATTTTTTGGAATTGTTGAATATTTTGATTCCACATTAACATTAATTTGTATTTTGTATTTGTTATCTCTACTTTTTGCATGTGGATCGAATAGTTATTATTTTACATATTTTTAGTGTAAAGAGATGGTTGTTTCATTATGTGAATTTCATATCTAACTGCAAAAATATTGTATGGGAGACTCTACAATAATGTTATCTTCTCAATTATAAGAAGATTTTTTTCAATTCCTTCTCTATATATATTTTCTTCTCTTCTTCTTAACTTACAAACCAAACCTAAAATATATCCACAAAAAGAATATAATTTTAGTTATACATTAGAGAAGTTGGGATTATCCATCTAAAGTATATAATAATTTAAATTATCTCTACTAAATTAATATTATATAATGATAATTATAATCTAAACCCAAATGTTTAATAATATACTAATTGTGTTATATTTTGAAACTAATATATGTATTTTTTGTTCAGTTTTAAACTTTTATAGCAATATATGTTCATAGTTAGAGTAATCATAATAGAATAGTGTTTTGGAAAATAGTTAATATCATATTTTTCAGTAATATTTGTTAATAGTTTTATTATTAGTTAGAAGGTAAGGTAATTATCAAACCAATTATTCATTTAAGAAAAATTTGAAGGCTTTAATAGAATTTGGTTTCAAGTTCAATCTTGGAATAAATTATATTTTGGTTCACGTTTGGAAAAATAAAATTATTTAATTATTTATGTAAAATTATTAGTTATTATAAACAATGGAAATATCATATAAAATGCCCTATTTTGGAAAGTAATTGTGCAAAGTGACCTGGTTTTGTGACCTTGTCCCGCATGCCCTCTTTTCAAAACGAAAGACCAATTTAGCCATGAAAACAAGCGGTCATCATGCAAATTATAATTGGCTCGAGCTACCCCTTATTCACGGGTAGAGAAACAAGCATGTATTTTTAATACCTGATGAAAGTAAAAGTGTGTAGGAGACGACAAGTCAAAGTATCTTTTGATAAGAGAAGAATTCTAGCAAACAGATAAAAATTACAGTGACGAGAAGAAAAGAGGTTGAAGAAGTTGAAGGTTGAAGAAAGGTAAAGTTTCGCATCACAAGGGTAGAAAACTCGGAAGCCTTAATTTGTCCTTCAATGAGGGTAAATTTCTTTGTCATTTTGGGTTTGTGATAATTTGTCCCTCTATAGAAAGACATGGATGATTTGCAAAAAAAAATGGGTCTTGAAATTTCTTGATTGGGATTCCTCGATTTGGGTTTCAATCTATTTACTTTTGTAATTGTTAATGACTTTTGTAATTGTTAATGGGAAGCATTTCAAAAAAATTTAGATTGATAACAATTGGAAAATAGCTTTCGATGTGTTGTATAAAGGAGGTTATGTCCTTTGAATAACTGGAAGTGGTTATTTCCATTTTGCGTTGGTTTGTTTTTTGATTTAAAGACAAAGAAAACTAATTATGATGATAAATTTTGGGGTTGTCTTTGTATTCGTGTTTGGCATTCCTCGATTTGACACATCTATTTTTATGGGTTTATTTTGTCCATGTCTAGTTGAATAATAATTAACATAATGTCCATATATAGTTGGAATATATAATGCCAGTTACACTTAGCATCACTATGTCCACATCTATTTTTGTCGATTTATTTTGTTCATGGCTAGTTGAATAATAATTAACACAATGTCCATATCTAGTTGGAATATAGAATGCCAATTAAATTTATGTCCATGTCTAGTTAGGAGAGTATTTGTTAGATAATCTTATGTTCATGTCCATGTATTCATTTTCTTTTTTGAACATTGTCCATGTCTTTTTTTTATGTGTTTTGTCTTCTAGTTGTGTTATAATTAACACATGTTCATGTCTAGATGAACTAGATAAAGTAAGATAAACTTATTTCATGTCTAGATAATCTTATGTCCATGTCCATGTATTCATTTTCTAATTTGTTACATGTCCATGGGCTTAGGTTTTGACCATGTCGCCGCTTAGGATATTTCATAACATGTCCATGTCCATTATTTTTTGGATGTGTTTTGGCCATGTCTAGTTTCATTATACTTAACACAATGTTCACACAATTTACAAAGGTAGGGTATTTTACACAATTTTCTCTCAAAAGAGAGCATGGTAGACAATTTTCTCTTAAATGATTCAGTTTGTTTGTTGGGAATTATATACTTGAGGTTTAAATTCCTATCATAATTTGGTGATCTGGTATATAAACTTCTATTCTAATCAAAATACTATATATATTTTTTTTGATAAATTTTGTGAGATTTCAATTTATTTATTTTTATTCGGCTTAAATTAATTAAAATTAATATATATATATATATATATATTAAATTACTAATTAAAATATACAAACGATCAATTAAGACAAACATATTTATTTATAATAATAAAACCAAAATGGAGTAGAGGTTTGATTCATTCCAAAATTCGCTCCAAGAGTATTTTGCTAATAGTGTACCAGAAAGTCAATCACAACAACTTCAGGAAACTCAGTTCACTCCATCGACAATACTAATTGAGTTACTTACACACCAACAAGGATCCAGAAAAGGTGGTAAAACCAGTAGTAAAGACAAGGTCAATCTAGTCGGTAAGCCAATCAAACTCCACAAAAAAGAGCTATTATGGACACACATTTATCGAGTCATACCTTGGTAGTATGCAAAGTCCAATCCAAATGCTTAATGCACATAGTCAAGCGAATCAAGATTTTGAGCGTGAATCTTGAATACAATTGAATTACAAGATGTAGAGAAATTCACATATTTTTGGTGGGCAACATCAAAAATTTTAAGAGATCCCTTCGAGGAAAAGAGGTTGGTGATGCTTAAATATAATCAAGAAAGATGTTTTCTAATAGGCGTAACAGGTTACGATCGCAGCAATACTTTCCAAGGTATTCTGTGGACACTTCAACTAAGTGGATCTAGTAGTCCAAGTAGTAGAGGATCTTTTGGTAGTGGATCAGGATCTCTTTCGGGAGTTTGAGGATTTTCACAATTCAGTGCTAGAGGTGTTGGTACTTGAAGCATTGGAGGGATTTCAAATTTTGTTGGTATTGATAACTACGATTATGGTTTTCCAAACAAATTTAGAACAATACATGGATTTCCAAGTTCCAAATTCCAACCCATAGTTTGTGTGTCTCCAAATCCAAGAGTTCATGAAGAAAATGTGGAGTATAAACCAGAGTCTACAGCTGCGTTGCATGAATGTTTTAAGTTTTCTGACTTCGATGTACTATGGAAAATAGTTTAATGGTGGAGAAAACTAAAATTTATAATTATATCTCTGCTTTATGTTTTAAATACAATAATTACATGTAATATTACTTTTTGTATTTGTTTTAGGGGTACTTAATAAATTTATATTTGTGTTTAGGTTTTGTGCATTATCGAGTTGCATTCACGTGGATTACATAATCTAACAAAATGCAAATTACTTGAATTGATTTTCATGGAGCACATGGATATCATAGAAGCATTCTTCAAACATGTGATAGATTACTACAAAAAGTATTATGATAGACAACTAATGGGGATTGAATGGGGCTTAGAATGGTGTAACATTGAGGCAAGGATTTATAATTATTCAAGAAATTGTTTACATCTTTTGAGGATGCAGCTAGAAGTATTTAGCACAACTCTGTGATACATTACGTACAGAGTTTGGAATTAGATCAAGAAAAAACATATCTGTGGAAGAAATTTTGGCAATGTTTCTTGTGATACGTGGTCATAACATGACACAACATTTTGTTGGACTATTATTCGGACGTGCACAAGAGACTGTTAGACGCAAATTTTAGGAGTGTCTAAAAGCATTCAAGAAATTGGCTGGGAAGCTACTCAAAAAGAAATATTCAGAGCAACTACGTCAAATGCCTCGAGGACTATGAGATGACATTCTTTAATCGCCTTATTGTAATAGTTTCATTGGTGTAATGGATAAGACACATTGTACAGTTATGGCCACTGGTACTGAGGTGATTCGTTTATTAACAAACATTCACATACAAGCATCAATGTGTTGGCAATATGTTATACTTCTTCACTTATATATTTGTATGATGTCCTGGATCATGACCAGATTTGTCTTACGTAATGGAGTGTGACCAGATTTTTCCAACTCTCCCGCCTATGAAGTATTAAGTTGTAGATTATGCTAACACGCGAGGATTTTAGCTCCAATTAGAGGACAATGATATCATTTGACACAATTTCAAAATGGCTCCCTACCTAAAGGTGAAGAAGAGTTAGTTAATCGGTGGCATCCTTCGCTCTGCTATGTTATCGAACGAACATTCAGAGATTGGAACAAAAAATAGAGGATTTTCTCAGAGTTTCCAAGACACGATATGGAAACACAAAACACATTAATTATAATCACAACTAAATTACATAACATCATTGTTTTTTCACAAATTCAACGCCTTTATTTTGATGATGCTTCATAACACAATTCCATGAGATTAGTTTGATAATAATGAGATAGGTGGACAGAATGAAGAAACAATTTTTTTGCAAGAACAAGAAGGAAAAACAAAATGGATCTTATAAATGATATGAGAGGCAATTAAACAACAATTGTGGGGTAATTTTTTTTTTTATTATCAATCTTACTCATTTTTTTTACTAATGGGATCGACAAAGGTCTGATTCATAGCCAAATTGCTCCCACTGGAGCTGGCAGAATTTGAACCCCCCACTTAGTGCCAAGCTAGATCAGGGGCAAACCAAGTGGGCCGCCTGCTTCTTGGCGTGGGATAATTTTCATTAGTTGATAACTAATACATTTGTGTTATGATGGATGATTTGAATCGTTATAAAATCATTTTTAAAATATTACTTATTTTTTATGAAATATTATTAGATATTTTTAGTCTTTTAGTATTAAGTAGTTATTTAGCATAAATAATTTTCAGTTTTCGTAAAAAACAAATGAATGTTGGAAAAAGTTTCTGGAAAAGGCGATTTGCGGCGATGGAGATGATTCTTAGGCGATTTCCAGCGATCAAATTCTTCTCTTCCAAGTGCTGATTCAGCAGGAGTTCAAGTGCATTTTCATGTTATATATTATGTCCGAATTGACAAGGTGATTGAGTCTATCTCCAACCAGATTTCCTGGTTAATGATATCATTTCTTGCGGTGACATTACAATCACATATTCTGACTCTATTTCGGTCCTGGATAGATCTATTATTATATTCGATGAAGATTATCTTTTGTCCTAGACCGTTATAGATCCAACTCATCATATCTTCTTAGTTCTTTAATCCTTTAGCCATGGGAAACTTCTCAATCGTTTTGAAGTCTCTTAGCTCTCATCTTTAATCGACGATCAATGTAAGCCCCTCGATTTCAATTTTCAAATCGAGCTAGGTCTTATATATTTCAACTTGAGCTATCTGGATTTGACATTACTAAATCCCTCTTGGTTTGATTTTCACTGTAAAGCCCGAGTAGTTGTTCTAATCTTTACCTTTGATTCTAATTTTGCTGAATCAATCCTAGAGATAATTATGTTGATCATGTCTAAGCAAATGAATTATGCAATTTTGGTTTATTTCTTTATAGCCATGTGTAAACCTAAAATGAAGGTGTTAATCGTTTCTTTTGATTCTAACTTAGTTGAATCAATTTTAGCGATAAATATTTCGATTATGTCAAAACTAATGACAAAATCTGCAATCCTGTTGCATCTCTCCATAACCATGTGTATCGCGGATTTGACATTACTAAGTCCCAATTGGATCAAATTATTCTATACCTTTTAAGTTAAAGTTCAAACTTTGTTCATAACCTATAAGCTAGATAAATCAATCCCTATTATTATATGGTTTAAATTATGTTTAAGAAATTAATCCATAATGCAATACTGAAAACTTGCTTCACTTTGGAGACTTTCTTTTTCACAATACCTACAACTCCGTTTCATTCAATGACTATGGAATTACAACTAACACTTAATGATCTGATAGATATATGAGAATTTTGTCGTATTAGTCCTATTACCTACTCCTTTCATAAGATATTACCGCAAGACTTGACAATTTTGAGTTTATGTTAATCTCTTGTAGATTATCTCAAAAAGATTCATCATTTCCAATTCATGGGTGCATAGTTCCTACAATGAGTAATGCGAGGACTACCAATTTGAACTTACATTCATTAGGTAATCTTGTCTTACTGGTAATTTCAAAATCTCAAACGTTAATACTAAGAGATTTAGAGAATTTTAATATGTGCTGACATAGCTTTAGAAGATCAATTTTGATTTCTCCGAGGTTAGTATGTCATGATGTGATAGGTTATGTCTCTGATTTGATACATCCACTATTGAATGTCATAGTTATGGTTCAACCAATTCTAAAAGCCTATACTTGCTGCTTTATATTGTTATATTGTATAAGATACACTTGCTGCTTTTGGTTATATTGTTATATAGGATATTGTTATATTGTATAAGATACACTTACTCAACAGTATTGTTATATTGTTATATGTATTTTAAGAAAACTATTTATTGTTATATTATAAGTTTATGTTTTGCATAGTAAACTCGAAATAAGTAATTTAATTTACATATTCATTCAACGTAATATTCATAACATAAGTATAGGTCCTATCTGATATACATATCAAGTTTTAAACTAATTATAACTAGCTTACATAAGTAAATACCACCCTTGGTGATGAGATCTCCTCCGGTAACATCTTTGGACACACTTGATACAACAGACATGCGGGTCTAGCCAAGGGTAAAAGAGAGACGAACTCCCTTGTGGGGCAGGTCGATGGCGAAGGGAAGACGACTGCCATTGATTTGTCCTTTCTAGACCCCTATCACATCACCAATAAGAGCATCATTCATGAAAGTCACGTCCCAATTGGTTCAAGACTCAAGACAACCCGCGACCTAGGCCGTTATTGAAGTAACACGGCCAAGCACTTCAACAATGGTTCTACTCAGGCCATGATACGTTCTTTGAGGTTTATCCAAGCCATTACACCTCCTGAATCTGATCACATGGAAGAAAGTCCCAAAGAAACACCACAACCCAAAGAGACCAAAGATTCTACTCGCGGTCCCTTTTGTGCGCCCGTACGTGAGTTTGATTCTACTGATGCGGCTTGGAATTTTCTCAATAACACTCAGGCTTATTTAGAGTCACGAAAGCTTCCCAAAATGTTCCCATACACTTCAGCATCGTGTAGGGGCGTTCACACTCGAGAAATGCCACCTAGGCTGCGACCTTCCTTAAATGGACGTGTTCACACCTATGTTCACACCAACCGGCCTTGCACTTGTGGAAAGATCATCAGCACCTGGAAATCGTGTCCTCCAAGGTTTTAGATGAAGAATATCTCGGCCAACTCCCTTGTTTCCTTTCCCGGCCTTGCTCATTTAAGTGGCAACGACTAGTTTTCACATTTAAGAGTTTGATTTGATTCCTTATTTGTTTCTTCTGAACGTTGAGCACTCTCTTTATAAGCTCATTTCTTTTTTCTTCATCATTCACGAAATCATCTAATAAAAATTCAGTTTGTTTGCTTTAAAGTTTGTCTTTGAACTCTAGTTTCGGTTTTGTCGATTTCTTAGAGTATTGTGCACGGTTTCCCCCTTGGTCTTGGATCGACTGAGTCTAGGCTTTCTAGTGCGTGGAGTACCCCCAAGAAAGCCTACTCGCAGCCCTTTGTCTCAGTCCAATCACCCTTGAGCCGAAGTTCACCATCAACCTTCGTTTCACCCCTTCCGCAAGCTTGTTGAGTTTTTGAAACCATGGTCAGAACTTGGGTAACCACCGAGGCCCTCATCATCTGGTACCAAGGCTTAAAAAGCTCTTATCTATTAGGTTTATTCGTTCCTTGTCTTTGCTCTCAATTTTATCTTCAATTAATTCATAAAAAAACCCATAAAAAGCCTCTTTTCGTCTGTTTTTCTTGTCTGAATCTTATAAAAATTATAAAAACTCAAAAAAAATTTTATTCTTTCTGTTTATGTTATTTTAAACCCAAAAAAAAAATATAAGTTTTTTTTTTTGTGATTTTTAGAAATCGTTTGATATTTATTTACTAAAAGAAAAGTCAAAAACAAGTTTTATCGTATTTTGCAATATATGTTTAAATTTGCTTTGAATAGTATACTACCCTGATTTTTAAATTTGATTCTTGAAAGGTACAATGGGAGACGACTCTACAGACCCACTTGCTATTTTAACTCATGCCTTTACTTCCTTTCAAGAAGAGATGAGAAACATGGGTGTATGTCTAGAGGAACGTATGTGTTGTTTGGAGACAGCACAACAAACGAGAGGTTTGAGAAGTGGAAATCCCCGCAATGCAACCCAAGAGGATGATGAAACATATGAGCTAGAAGAAGATCCACTAGACCAAATACCAGCACCAATCCAACCAAGGCGAAGAAATCCCATCAGTCACAGTCGACTCCGTGATGAAGGTATTATACAAAACCCTTTGGACTGTAAGTTGTCACCACCTACTTTTGCAGGAAATGTTGGACCAGATACTTATTTTGATTGGGAGAGACGTATGGAGTATATCTATGAGTGTTAAAATTATTCAGAGGCAAAGAAGTAACCTTTGCGGCTGCCCAATTGACGGACCATGCCCTTATTTGGTGGGATCGAGAGATGGCTGAATGGAGACGCTATAGATACAGACCTCTCACGTCTTGGGAAGAGATGAAGACCACTCTACGTCAAAGATATATTCCACCTTATTACCAACATGACCTCCAAAAGAGGTTTAGAAAGCTACTTCAAGGATCAAGATCGGTGGAAGAATACTATGATGAGTTTGAAGTCTTAAGGCATCGGCTAGCGTAAGAAGATTCGGAGAAAACACTTATGTGTCATTTCTTAGAAGGCCTCCATGAGCGGATTGCTAGAAAGGTAGAACGGCAAACCTACCATCAGCTACACAAGCTCCTACATCTTTCCATTCAAGTGGAGAAACAAATACAAGCAAAGACGTTCATGGCACCAAAGGCAAAGTTGACTCCACCAACATTCAGTGCACCTATAACACAAGCTGTGGATAAAGGCAAATCACTTGAAATTGAGTCACGATTCAAGGGTAGAGCTACTGAGTCCTCACGAGACACACGCCATGATCAAGGTAAGTCTTCTACTCCTTATCACACTCGTGAGCTAACTTGCTATAGATGCAGAGGACGGGGACATATTTCACGCGATTGCCCAAACCCGAGAGTAATGGTTATGTTGCCATCCAGTGATTATGAGTCTCATGATGAAGAAGAAGAAGAGGATGACATCAATACCTATATTGAGTATGCTGACAATGGTGAGGCCCTTGTTATCCTTAGAGCTCTCAACACTCAAATCGTTGATGAAGGAAACGTGGACCAAAGAGATAAGCTTGTTGAGTCTTTGAAACCGTGGTCAGAACTTGGGTAACCACCAAGGCCCTCATCACTTGGAGTTTCCAATTGATACTTTACAAGTTTGGCTCATTAGATTGAATTTATGGATGAAGAATGTATTTGGCTGGTTCAACTTCGACCTGCACATTTATCTGTTAATGGTCAAACAAGCTGCAAATGTTAAGTAGTAAAGACTCCATTTGACATGGCACAATGACAACAAGTGTTTGGTTAACAACAAATGTACAATCGATCACATGGCAGTAGTATACTAATCTAATAAAATCCAGATAGTTAGTTATCCACATAAAGGTCTCAAAAATCGAATCACATATTCAAGAACTGATTTTTTTATATAGCATTAAAAACATAACATCAGATCAAAAATCCAAAAGAATTTTGCTACGTAAGCTATCTTATCACCTTCACTTAAATAAAACTCATTAAAGAAAGCAAGAGATATAGATTCCCTAAAAATCTTTCAAAGAACAATGAATTTACAATTTAAATAGCGAAAGGGCATATAAGATAGATTAGTATCTAAGAAGCAAGAACAGATAAACTGTAAAAATTAATTGCTTAATAAATTCATATCAAGCACAAGGAAAAGCACGAAGAATAGCAATTCCACCTCGACTACCATTTTCGATAGTAGTTGTGAAAACTATACTATAATAATGTGCTATTTATACTCTCTTTTTTTTGTAGTGATTGTACCTACGACGATTCCAGATTGGATAAGCGAAGAAGAGCTTCAGGTGTATGCAGAAAAATCTCAAATATCAGGATACACAGGCCCTCTGAATTACTACAAAGCCATGGATTTGTAAGTTGTTTGCTTCTTTCTCGGTTTCTTGGTCACTTCATCTCCGGTTGTTTTGTTACAAACAAATGAACTAAAAGCGAGCACTTATAGGAACTGGGAAATACTAGTGCCATGGCAAGAATCCAAAATACTAATTCCTACTTGTAAAAAATGTGTCAAAAGACATGAAGACTTAGTGAGCAAGTTGTTGGAGACTTGATGAGCAAGTTGTTCGATGCTTGGTGAGCAAGTTCTTGGAGGCTTGGTGAGCAAGGTAATGGTACTCCTTCTCCTATAACTAGATGCTCCATCTTCATTTGTAAATCATCCCAAATCTACAAGTGTTCTCTACAAACAAAAATTGTAGTATTCTCTTCTCTCCTTTTGTAATATTTCAAATAGTGAAATATTAATTCGTTAGTGTTTGGAGGACGTAGGCATTTTGGCCGAACCTTGTTAAATTTTGGTGTTTTTTCTCTTTCTTTAATTGGTTTAGTTATTTTCTTCTAATATTTGCATCATTGCTTCCGCAACAATTGGTATTAGAGCCATGGTTTTAGGAAAAAATACTATGTTATGTGCGCCGTAGGTATACTACGGTTGACACATCAAAGAATTTTTCCTTCTTCCGGGTTTTGTTGATTGGTAAATTTTTTAAGAAAAATTATTGGAATTTTTGAATTGAGTTGAGATGATGCAACACGAAAATCCAGGTGAAGTTAAACCATCAACGATAAGTGCTTCTTCAAGCATTTTCCTGAGAGCCGTTGGTGCTAGTCCAAGGTTGATGGTGGAGATTTTTGACGGTAGCGGTCATTTCGGCATGTGGCAAAGTGAGGTTCTAGTTGTGCTGTTTCAGCAAGGTCTAGACGTTGCAGTTGAAGGAAAGAAACCAGAATATTTAAGAGAGGAAGATTGGAAGAACCTCAATCGATTTGGCATGTGGTACCATTCGGTCATGCTTATCTAGAGAATAGAAGTATGCTTTCTGCAAAGAGACTTCTACTAGTAAGTTGATGATGGCATTAGAGGAAAAGTTCTTGAAGAAAAACAGCCAAAATAAGCTTCTCATGAAGAAAAGGATGTTTCGGTTCACCTACATTCCTGGTACCATGATAAATGATCACATCACCAATTTTAATCAGCTTGTTGCTGATTTATTGAACCTGGATATGACCTTTGAAGATGAGGATCTTGCCTTGATATTGTTGGGATCCCTTCCGGAGGAGTTTGAATTTCTTGAAACAACTCTGCTCCATGGGAAGACTATTTCCTTCACTGAAGTATGTGGAGCCCTGTATAGCTATGAACTGAGGAAGAAAGATAAAATAGAGAGCTCATGTAGAGCTAATGAAGCTTTTATTGCAAGAGGACGTCTGGTGAACGTAACGAAGGGAAAGAAGAAGCAATCAAAGTTGAAAGCCAAAATTCGTAAAGACGAATGTGTTTTCTGTCGAGAAAAATGGCATTGGAAGAAAGATTGTCCTAAATTGAAAAACAAAGGACAGTCTAGTAAAAGAAAGGATGTTGCAGATTCAAATTTAGATGAGTATAATGAAGACTCAGATTGTTCACTTGTTGTTTCGGGTACAAAGAACTCCTCTACTGTCTGGATATTTGATTCGGGATGTAGCAATCATATGTGTCCTAATCGTGAATGGCTTCACGACTTTAAAGAGCTAGAAGGAGGAGTAGTCTACACAACAAATGATTTCCCACTCACCACACATGGGATTGGTTCCCTTCGACTGAGGAATCATGATGGATCAACCAGAACGTTAAAAGATGTCCGTTATGTGCCGAGTTTATCAAAGAATCTCATCTCATTGGGAACCTTAGAAGAAAAGGGTTTCATGTTTCAGTTTGAAGGTGGAATGATGAAGATATTCTCCGGAGCACTAGTGGTGATGAAAGGAGTTCGGCAAGATAATAGGCTGTATCATTACCAAGGTACAACTATTGTTGGAACTACAATAGTGGCATAAAGTGATGAACATGAATCAGAGGCGGCCAAGTTGTGGCACATACGCTTGGGTCATGCTGGGCAAAAATCCTTTAATAAACTTGTAAAACAAGGATTGTTGAAAGGTTTGCAGACCAGCAAATTAGATTTCTGTGAGCATTGCATGAAAGGAAAAAAAATAAGGGTAAAATTTGGAACAACAATCCATGATACTAAAGGTATCTTGGATTATGTTCATTCGGATGTATGGGGACCTTCAAAAACACCATCATTGGGAGGAAACCATTACTATGTTACCTTTTTGATGATTTTTCCCGGAGAATTTGGGTGTATGGAATGAGGACTAAGGATGAAGTGCTTGGAATTTTCCTTAAGTGGAAAAATATGATGGAAACTCAAACAAGTTGAAAGATCAAACATCTCCGATCAGACAATGGTGGAGGATATCTGAGTGATCCATTTATGAAGGCATGCGAAGACAGCAACATTGTCAGACACTTCACACTTAGGCACACACCACAACAGAATGGAGTGGCAGAACGTATGAACCAAACATTGCTTAAGAAAGTTTAGTGTATTGTTGTCCAATGGTAGATTGGGTAAGCAATTTTGGGTTGAAGTTGTTGTATATGCGAGCCACCTCATTAATCGTGTACCATCTAGTGCTATTGGTGGTAAAACACCACTAGAGAAATGATTCGGAAATCCTGCTACGGATTATGACTCCATACATGTTTTTCGCTGCACTAGTTATTATCATGTCAAAGAGTCAAAATTGGATCCTCGTGCAAAGAAATCAATTTTCATGGGGATCGCATCCGGTGTGAAGGGATATCGTCTTTGGTGCCTAGAGACCAAGAAGACGATCATCAGCATGGATGTCACCTTTGTTGAATCTACCATATTGGGAAAGGTGGCGGTAGAACAGAAGGATGGTACTCCAAATCAAGTGGAGTTGGAAAGAAAGATTGTTGTTCTAGCAAATGATGAAGCAGAAACTCCTATGGTAGATGAGGAGTCAGACAGAGAAGAGGTTCAAACTCAAGAACCTCCACAACAAGTTGAGCCAATTGCATTGAGAAAGCCAAAGAGGATAACAAGAAATCATGCTCGTTATGTTGATATGGTGGCTTATGCATCTCCCGTGACAAGTGAAGATCATTCCTGCCACTTATAAAGAAGCACTCGGAAGTTCAGAAGAAGATAAGTGGAGGAGTGCCATGGTTGATGATTTGGAATCCCTTCAAAAGAATCAGACATGGAAGTTAGCTAATCTTCCAAAGGGAAAAAAAGCAATTGGATGTAAATGGGTATATACGAAGAAAGATAGATTTCTTGATAAGTTAGATGTGCGCTACAAAGCAAGGCTAGTAGATAAATGTTATGCTCAAAAGGAGGGGATATAATACAATGAAGTGTTTTCTCTTGTTGTAAAACACTCTTATATCCGCCTCTTATTGGCTTTGGTGGCACAGTTAGATATGAAGGTGTTTCAAATGGATGAAAACAGTATTCCTACACAAAGACTTCGATGAGGAAATTTATATGGCACAACCCGATGGATTTATGATTGTTCGAAAAGAAGACATGGTTTGTAAACTTGAAAAATCATTGTATGGATTGAAGCAATCACTAAGGCAATGATACAAACAATTTGAAAAATTCATGTTAAGGCAAAAGTACACAAGAAGCAAGTATGATCATTGTGTGTATTTCGTAAGCTGCAAGATGGATCTTTTATATATCTTCTTTTGTATGTTGATGATATGCTAATAGCTTTCAAGGTCAAAGTGGAGATTGAGAAGTTAAAAGCTCAATTAACTGGTGAATTTGAAATGAAGGATCTTGGTGAAGCAAAGAAGATTTTTGGCATGGATATAAACAGAGATAGGAAAACGGAAACACTTTGTTTGACTCAGAAAGAATATCTGAGAAGGGTACTAAAATGTTTTGGTGTATATGATGAGTCAAAACCTGTTACTACACCAATTGCTTCCCATTTCAAACTCAGTGCACCTTTATCTCCAAACGATGCAGCCGAAAGAGCATACATGTCTAAAGTTCCATATGCAAGTGCAGTTGAAAGATTAATGTATGCTATAGTGTGTACGAGGCCTAATATTTCCTATGAAGTCGGAGTTGTGAGTAGGTATGTGCATAATCCTGGAAAAGAGCATTGGCAAGCTGTGAAATGGATACTACGATACATTTTGAACATTGTAGATGTTGGTTTAGAATATCAGCAGGAACGAGGGGGTCAATACATGGTTGGATTTTGCGATTCCAACTATGCTGGTGATCTGGATAAATGTCGATCAACTACTAGCTATGTGTTTACTTTGGCAAAAGCTCCAGTATGTTGGAGGTCTACATTACAGTCAATTGTAGCTTTGTCTACAACAGAGGCGGGTATATGGCTTTGACAGAGGCTGTAAAAGAGGCAATTTGGCTTCAAGGGTTGCTTGGTGAATTAAGGATTTGACATAAGCATATTAAGGTGCATTGTGATAGTCAGAGTGCTATCATATTGGCAAAAAATCAAGTTTATCATACAAGGATGAAGCATATCGATATTTGTTACCACTTTATACGAGCAATTATCGAAGAAAGTGAAGTTATCGTCCAGAAGATTCATACCACCGAGAATTCAGCTGATTTGTTAACGAAGACAGTGACTTTGATCAAGTTTAAACATGTTTAAAATTTGATTAATACTGTCAAAAATTGAAGACTGCATTGATGAACACTACTGAAAATGAGAGAATTGAAGATATGTAATTTGACAAGGTGGAGATTTGTAAAAAATGTGTCAACATACATGAAAACTTGGTGAGCAAGTTGTTGGAAACTTGGTGAGCAAGTTTTTGGAGGCTTGGTGAGCAAGTTGTTGGAGGCTTGGTGATGAGCAAGTTCTTGGAGGCTTGGTGAACAAGTTGATGATGCTCCTTCTCCTATAACTAGATGCTCCATCTTCATTTGTAAATCATCCCAAAACTACAAGTGTTCTTTACAAACAAAACTTGTAGTATTCTCTTCTCTCATTTTGTAATATTTCAAAAAATAAGATATTAATTCGGTAGTATTTGGAGGATGTAGACATTTCGGCCGAACCTCGATAATTTTTGGTGTTCTTTCTCTTTCTTTAATTTCTTTAATTGCTTTAATTATTTTCTTCCAAGATTTGCATCATTGCTTCCGCAACACTACTAAGTTTATTGCGGGAAACAAAGATATTGGAAATGAAGGACCTACGGGAACAATGGAGTATGTAAAAAGAGAAATATTCAAGAGTATTGTACCTGATCTTGAGATTGTTGTTATTGAGGATGGTCACCATTTTATCCAACAGGAGAAGTGTGAACAAGTCTCTATAATAAAACCAGCTTAATGATATTGGTTAATAATGTAAAGAAAGATCTAAGCTATTTACATGAGCTTTAAAATGATTGTAATGGAGAAGAATCTCTCTCGGTCACTTTTGAGAAAGATTTTTGTTGTACCTTAATGGAGTTGTAATTCACTCGAAATGAAATGCTATTGTTTTCAGTAACCATACAAATACCAAACTCATTTATAACAAAGCCAAAGAGATCAAACTCTACACAAATCAAGAAACTTATTTATTGGTTAATCTACCCATATGACTTAAATATGTATCCAATGATGGAAACTGAAATCAAACGTCACTAATGGTTAACCCTCCGGCAGATCCTCCGGATCTCGCCATTACATCCAGTCAACGGCGAGATGTTCCCCATCTTGACCATCGACTTAGTGAACTGCTCAAAAAATGCTTCCTCATTTTCAGCGTAATACTTGACAAGCTCCATCGATTCTTTGCTCTTTGTGTACAAAACCTCATCAACATTCAAGAGTCCTCTAAAATTCACTAGATTCTTAAAGTAGTAATTGTCAAACTTTGTCGGGGTCACGTAGTCAAGATTAAAGAGTTTTTGATCGTCACCACATATCGGACATCCCTGCTGCAACATAGAGGCATAGTTTTGATTCAATGTCAAGTCAAGATCGTTGTTTCCAGAATGGTTGTATAATCTCTCTCGGAAACTTTTGCACCTCGAATTCCCTATCGTGTGACCTCCTACATTCGAATCATGGTTATAAGTTTTATAAATGATTATGTATCAAGAGGTCAACCTTGTGGAGTATACATATATACCTAAGAGGGCTATAAGATCTGTGAGGTCGAGTCCCTGAACGTTGAACTTGTTGACAATTGTTTGGAACGTAGCGTTGGGTTGAGGAATGTTATCGTTGGCACCGCTCAAGCTTGCTTCTCTTGCATCTCTTCTTCCAAGATATACTTCCCAATTAGGTCCACCACACTGAAAGATAATTACAAAATCAATGAGTGTTTGTAACAATTAAGAATCCTAATGATTGACTTACCATAACAACGGAGTCTCTAGCCACGAGAGCCAAAAGATCTGCGCAAGAAACTGTTTCAGGACATTCATTTTCCAAGGCAGACTTGATATCATCAATGAGTTCGAACCCTCGAGCAGAGTCTTGGTTTGGTTCTGATCTTTTCTCACTTTCAATGGTTCCACTACTGTCCAATAGGACAGAACCATCGCATCCCTGTACGACCAAAGTTTATATATTAAGACTAGACATTTCTTCTTATTTATATTGAACATTATATATCTGAAGAATAGTTCAAACATTGACGAAACAGTCATGGAAATGAAGCCTAAGCAATGAGGCAGCCATGCGAGGGTCTTCGGAGTATGCTCTGGCGACGAAAGATTGAACGATTGATTGTGCATTTGGGCAGGAGTTGTCGTAAAAGTGAGGAGTTAGACAGACAGTGTTCGTGCCTTCTTGGGTTTGACAACACACACAGAGAGGAAACAGGATAACAAGTGAGATTTGAGCAAGAACAATGCCCACCACTTTCAACGTATTTGTATTCATTGGGACTCTTAATGATTATTGTGACAGTGATGAGTGCACGCATACACGATTGAATAATTTATAGGGGAATCAAGACTTGACAAGTATGATTTGACGTCAACGTCAGCTTTTAAAGTGTTGGTTGGATACAATCAATGTGACTGTTGGTTTGGATATTGCTATATTTGTTATATCCGTCTATAGTTTCCATATTATTTGAAGTCTTTTGTCTTTGTTTGTGTTGGGAATAAAAATCGTTAACATATATCCCTTTGTTTTTTTTAAATAGGATGATATCAATAGACTCATGAATCGGCCCCGTCTGGCAAACATTACCTTAATTTGTATTTGATAAAAACAAAAGAAAGCTAGATCCATAATTGATTCGAAAAAGACTTAAAAAGAGTTCATAATTATTTCATGCAACGACCATATGCACATATAGGAAACTAATGAGGACCACCTTTTAGCTTATCTTTGATCTTATCCATCACGCCTTTCTTATGGTGGTGAACGGAACCAGTATCAGCATTATAAACAGTCGTGGTTGTTGTATCTAAAGAAGTCTGGTCATGAGACTCATGATGACCTGGCAGTTTCTCTTTTATTTTCTCTGCTACTATCTTCTTCTTCCTCCTTCCTCCTAGTCCATCGTCCTCCTTCATGAACGTATTTATAAGTTAACTTATAGTTGCTGTATAGGAAGACTATATATATATTTAGTGTCGCAAATGAAACTGTGGAAAACAGAAGTATATACCGAGCTAGAGCTTGAGCTACTCCCAGAACGGGGAAGTATGCCACTCAAACCACCACCTTCGACAATGGCCGGAGCTCCACCAGCAGTTGGAAAGGCTCCGGTGGTGACTGGAACTGGATTTCCGAATTGGTCAAGCTGCTGGTGAGTCTGTTCTGCTCCGGACTGGTTTTGATAAGATTCCATTTTCGTCTCCTCCAATCTAAGATTGTGATCGATGAAGAAGATTCTTAAGCTTTTAAATAATACATTTATGGAACCGCGGCTTGAGTGTGTTGATTGCGAGTGAAACACGTGGCCATTACGTAAGATGTTACCGACATATGTAATCCGTACCTCTTATTTTCGTGAATAGTTTATTTGGGCCTGAATCGAAGCGCAGTAAAATACATCTTTTCCCAAGACATTGTCGTCTCCTTTGTGTTTCCACCACCTTTGACGTCTTACATACCTGGCACGTAAGACTATCATTATGGCAGGTATTTAGTGGGTTTCTTGTTGTTGTTTATGATTAAAATTAAATGAAAAGTAATTAATTTAGGTAAGAACCATTTCTTAATTAAGAAATGTTTTTGGGTTTAAGAATATGTGACGTGACATGTTGTGATTGGTGAATGAGTTTAATTTTTTTTAATCAACAATTTTTTTTTTCTCTCTCTCTTTTTCCGTCTCACTCTCTTCTCTCTCTATTCCTCTCGCTCGCGAGACAGCAAAAAATTGAATTCGAAATCGGC